>PVJA010037692.1:0-20215 GCA_004027025.1 Myocastor coypus | reverse complement strand
CAATGGAAAGGCCATCACTATCTTCCAAGAGCGAGATCCCATCAAGATCAAGTGGGGTGATGCTGGTGCTGACTACGTGGTGGAGTCCACTGTGGTCTTCACTACCATGGAACAGACTGGGGTTCACCTGAAAGCTGGTACCAAAAGGGTCGTCATCTCTGCCCCTTCCCTCAATGCCCCTATGTTTGTGATAGGTGTGAATCACAGGAAGTACAACAACTCCCTCAAAACCATCAGCAACACTTCCTGTACCACTACCTGCTTAGCCCTGCTGGCTAAGGTCATCCGTGACAACTTCAGAATCACGGAAGGACTCATGACATCATGACTCAGGACTCAGCGTCACGGAAGGACATCATCAGTGCCACCAGAAGACTGTGGATGGTCCCTCTGGGAAGCTGTGGCATGATGCCGTGGGGCTGGGTAAAACATCATGCCTGCATCCACTAGCGCTGCCAAGGCCGTGAAAAGGTCACCCCAGAGCTGAATGGGAAGGTCACAAGCATGACCTTCTTTGTGCCTACTCCCAAGGTGTCAGTGGTAGATCTTACCTGCTGCCTGGAGAAAGCGGCTAAATACAATCACATCAAGAAGATGATGGTGCAGGCATCAGCTGGTACCCAGAAAAGCATCCTTGGCTACACTGGGGACAACGTCATGTCTTCTGACTTTAACGGTGATACCCACTCTTCCACCTTTGATGCTGGAGCTAGCATAGCCCAGAATGACCACTTTGTCAGGCTCATTTCCTGGTATGACAATAAGTTTGGCTACAGCAACAGGGTGGTGGACCTCATGGGCCACATGGCCTCCAAGGAGTAAGTGGCTTCACCACGACAGCTCAGTCAGACCAGAGGTATGGAGAAGCCATGCTGTAGAAGTTGATGCCCTACTCAGCCTCTATACTGAGAATCTCCTCCTCACAGCTTCCATCCCAGGCCCCACAGAGTGGGAGGACTCTAAGGAGCCCTGGCTGCTGCCATTGCCACCATCAATAAAGCCCACTGTATCCAGTAAAAAAAAATCAAAAAAACATTTTTTTGCTTTTCCTTTTTATATTTTTAATTTATTTTGAAAAAAGTACAAATATAATACGTAAGATATTAGAAACGATATACCTATTAAAAACAAGAAGAAAGTTATTCAACAGTGGTTGTCATATTGCATATGAAACTCTTCAAATTATATCCTTACATTAAAATGTTAGCATATAAAATTGGGTGATGTAAAACTTTTAAACATTAACTGCTACCTTCAGAAACCTGATAGGAATTAATAGTATAATCTTGGCTATCTTGTGTATGTATTTACATGGTTTTCCCTTTCCAAAAAAAGATTTTGCCCAATCTTTTTTTCCTTCATTTCAATTATTTATGTCTTATGTTCAGTTTTCTATTTTTGTATATCTATTTAACCTTTCAGATTGTATTTATTTCTTCATGTTCTTACACTAAGGATACAATACAGTGCTTACACATGTAGGTCTGATTTAATTCACTTATGAGCATAGCCTCTAGTTTTATCCATTTACCCGTAAAAACCTCAAGTTTATCTTTCTTTATAGCTGAATAATTCTCCTTTATATAAAAAAAACCACACATTTTTATCCATTCCTCAGGTGGTGGGTATTTGGATTGTTTCCAAGATTTAGCTATGACAAACCATATTGTTATAAACATGGGTGCATGTATATCACTAGTATGATGTTTTCAGTTCTTTTGGAAAAGTACACAGAACAGGAAGAACTGTATTGAATAGGACTTTTAACCTTAATTTTTGAGAAATCTTCACCCTGATTTCCTTAAAGGTTAAACCAGTCCACACATTCACCCAAAGTGGAGAAGTGTTCTTTTACGCCACATCCTGTCTAGCATTTGTTATTAGTTAATGTCCTTATGAAAGCCATTCTTTTCTGAGGTTAGATGGAATCTCAGTGGTGTTTTAATTTGTATTTCTTGAATTACCTGTTCTGTGGAACATTTTTTCATATATTTATTTACCATTTGCGTTTCTTTCTCTGAGAATTATATATTTCTCAGATACCATTTTTGCACTGGTCTTTGAATTTTGTGGGCATAAAATTTGGCTTTTCTTCATCACTTTTGATTTGTATGTATAAAATTTGCTGAATTTTATTCTTTTTATGTATTTTTTGTAATTTCTCACTGAAACATTTTTGTAATGGATGATTTCATATCTTTGTCAGATAATTCTAGTACTGCTCTCATATCAGTTTTAGAATCTATTGCATGTTTTTCTATTTTCTTTGAGATCTTAATGTGCCATATTTTTGTAGCTTTTTAAACCTGTACACTTTAAAAAATTGTCATGAAGTTTTTAATCTTATTCTATTTCATCTCACTCCCTTTCACACCAATCTAGAATAATTAAAGTTGTATATCATTTCATTACTGCGATTTGGGTGTATAAACATAAATCCCTGTGTAGGATTCCACTGACAGATCATAATAGTTGGGGAATGTTTTGTTACTGCTTAGCAGAGAGAGTTCTGACCGCCCAGTAGGCCTCTACTGATAATCTCTACCTGGAAGGGCTTGGAGTGCCTTGTTGCTTCTCATTAGATACTCTCCACTGACACTGCAGTACAGTTGAATTCATTATTGTTAGGTATTGGTGAATATCCTGATCTTCTGATACAATCTTAACAATAAAAGAACACTGTATGATTATTTTCAAATGAGGGGGTTTCAGGATTTGTATAAGGTCCTCTTTTACATTTTGATTGGATTTTCAATACTGTATAAGGAGGAGAAAATTTATAGCTCCCCACCAAGCTTTTGCTGATATCTGCTTGATAAGAATGTTTAAGAGCCTTGTGAAAACCTGGTGGAAATGAAACTTTGTGCTTTCCTCTCAGATTTTGCGGACACAGTGATCTGTAGTTGTGAGGACAGGGTAAGTGTTTTCTTAAACGTTAATATTATTAGGTTACCATTTTTCTAGTACTTTAGCTAGTCTAGAAAGCCTTTTTAGTCCTTCTCTGAATCTACCTACTTTTCAAATTTATGTGCTTCTTTAAGCAACTAGTGTGGGATGTATGTTTCAAAAAGTAAACCTAAGAAACTTACCTGGATGCTGTTTCCTGAATCTTGCCTTTCTTATGCTGTTTATTTCTTTCCATAATTCTCAGTTATATTTTTCTTTATATATTTTCATGAGCTCTTAGTTATGTACAGTGCAAATTATATATTTCCATCTCATATTCTTTTAATTAATATTTTAAACTTACTTGAAATGTAAATAGATTTAACCCAGAGCCCATGACTCATGTGTCAATGAGATGACCCAAGGACCACTGGATCCTCATGGGCACAGAGCCCGTATCTGGTGTGTCAGTGAGACATCCTTGGGCACGCCTGGTACTCATGTGACCCACAAGCAAGGGCTCAAATGTCAGTAAGATGGTCCAGGGCCTGCCTTGTCCTCATTCAATATAGAGCCCAGGCCCTGGTGTTGAATCCTGTGGCAGGGCTCCAGCCAGAGAGACTAGAGAAAAGACACACCCAGCTCATCCCAGAAAATTATCTTGCCAGAGTGGCACAGCGGTTCACCTCCAAGGGCTGCAACAGGAAAAAGTGGAACACAGCAGCCAGACCCAGGCCACACCCACCTGGACGAGATTGAACTTGGTAGATTCAGGTCTGGTGCTAAGATAGGAACTCATCCAATGCTCTAAACCAAAAGTCAGAAGTCATGTCCATACAAAATGACAAAGAGAAGAAACAAAATGTGTTCTGAAGCCCAGAGCCCACCCACAAGACATGCAGGAGATAATAGCATAGAAGCAATTGGAAACTGTACACCTGAAATCTCTGAAATAATAACATCTGAAGTAAAGAAACAACTGCAAAAAGTTATAGAGGAAATCAGGTCACAGATAGTTTCTGATGTAAAAAAAATGATAAATATAATGAAAGAAGTGCTAAATATTCCTAAAGGAGACTCTGATAAAAAAAAATCGAGGAGAATAGAAAAATTATGGAATCCTTGAATGAGCAATGTAGGAAATACTGAATGCATGAAGCAGATTCAAATTGCTATACAGGAAGTTAAAAGCTCAATCACAATCTGCCAAAACCATTTGAATAAAAGTGAAAACTAGGACTAGATTAGCTGTCCTATTTGACCCAGACATTTCTCTTCTTGCTATCTTCTGAAAAGAATTAAACATCACAGTACAGTGATATATGCACACCCCAGTTTATAGCAGCACAGCTTCTAATAGTTAAATCTTGTAAACAGCCCCAAATTCCCATCAGGTAGTAAATGGACAAAGATGTATGACTTTTCATACAATGGAGTACTACTCTGGCATTAAAAATGATAGGCTTGAGACATTCCTAGGTAAGTGGATATATCTTGATACCATTTTCTTTTTGAGACAGGTTCTAGCCTTGAACTCACTATGTAACACAGGTTGGCCTCAAACTCATGGCAATCTTTCTGCCTCAACCTCTGAAGTGCTAGGATTAGGTGTATATGCCACCATGCCCATCTTAAGACTGTAGTCTTAAGTAAAACAACTCAGGCATACATATAGAAATACCATGTTGTTTTTATGGTTTGAGAAACTGAAAGTGTGAATAATGATCAAAATGTATAAGAGCTATTGTGAAATTAAAAAATTATGTTCAAAGGGGAAAGGGAATAAGAGAGGGGGGTAGGAAAGGGAAAGGAAAAAATGATAAAGGAAGGCAAAAAATGGAAATGAAGTTTCTCTAAATGGGCAGGGAAGGAAGGATTGAAGGGAAGTTAAGGAATAAGAAAAAGGAATCATTGTATTAAGCAAAAGTAGAAACTGTGATAAACGTGATCATTACGAATATCTAAAATGTACAAATAAAATCTGATTAAATAAAAATAAAGTGAAAATAGACTTTGACACCTTGAAGACACCATTACAGCTAGAGAAAGGTAAGAAAATATCTCTTAAAAACAACTAGAATGCAAGAAAAAATGATTCAACATCTTCAAGATGTTGCAGAGATAAACAATTTAAGACTAATATACATCAAGGAGAAAGAAGGAGACCATAAAAATGATATAAAACGAATATGGATAGAAGTAATAGCAGAAATCTTCCCAAATATAGGGGAACAATCTGACATTCATATAACTGAAGCATGTAGAACTTCAAATACTATCAAACCCAACTAACACCACTTTCAGACATACAATAGTCAAGATCCCAAATTTAGCACAGGAACAGTATATGAAAAGCTGATAGAGAAAAGAAAGAGATCACATTTAAAGGAAAATCTAGCAGAATAACACTAGGTTTCTCTTCACAAACCACCACGTCAAGAACAGAATGGAGAGTGCTGGGGAGATAACACAAAAGAGTAACTGCATGCTTGGCAAGCACAAAGGCCTGAGTTTAATCCCCCAGTCTAAGAAAAAAGAGAGAATGGAGTAAATTATTTCAAGTCTTGCCAGAAAACAAATTCCAACCCAGATTGCTACATCCTGCAAAACTCTATTTCAAGCTTAATGGAGGACTCATCATAGAGCTCAGGGGATTAAAGTGCCTGTAAGCAGGAGCAGGGACCAGGTGCTTGATCTCCTGGCCTGCAGTGCTGGCCCTGCCATCAGGGCACACTGAGTTGCCAATTGATACTGGGTGTGGTAGCGCACCAGTAGTCCCAGCTATTGGGAGGCTGTAAACAGGCAGATCACTACAAGTAGTGAGACCCTGAACATCCTGTAGACTCTTCCAGAAAAAGAAAACAAAACAAGAAGAACACACCACTAGAACATTTTCATTAAAAGAGATGGATTACACAAGTCTATGCATTCTAACAGCAGTTAAGTGTTCCCTATTTCCCACATCAATTGCAACATATATTATTGGACGATTTTTTTAAATAGTCATTTTTTTATGGAGCAAGTTGAAATCCTCCATGTTCTTTTAATTTGCAAATAATAAATGACAAATGATGTTGAATATTTTTCATTTATTTATTTTCCACTTGTACTTTTTTATCTGAGAAGTATGTATTCATCTCAGACGCCCATTTTTGGATTGGATCTTTGAATTTAGTTGACAGATTTTCTGTCAGTTTTTTTATATGTTCTACATACTGGTCCTTTGAAAAGCAAATGGATAAATCCTCCCAAAAAATAAATAAAAATAATTTTCCCAATATTTGGATTGTATTTTCATTGACCTGGTAAACTGTTTTGATGGACAAAAGCTTTGTGAAAAGGTGGCATCCCAGTTGATGGTTGTTCGTGGAATTTCTAGTGTTTGTAGAATTTCTAGTACAAATCTGGGTTTTGTTTATAAAACCTCTTCCTACATATAAGTCTTCAAGAGTTCTATATATTTTCTCTTTCAGCAGAGCTATTTTAATATTTAGATATTTGATCCATCTTGATTTTGTGTAAAATATATTATGTAATGGGAAGAAATGGCTCAACAGGAAAGGGAAATTAGGGAAGGGGAGAGAGAATGGAAGAAAAAAATGAGAAAATAAAAAAAAAATAGAACCAAAGCTTTGTACATAAGTAGGGGAAGAAGATTTGAAAGGAGAGGAGGGGAACAGGAGGAAAATCAGACAAATCAAGTTATATTATGCATAATTACAAATGTGCTATGATAAATATGATCATTGCATACACCTCAATTTTACAAAAAGCCTTAATTAAATTAATAAGCAAATAAAAAACAGGATGGGGTTGAGTAAACTGGGCTTTATTCTACCCTTAAAGCTTCTCCTCTATCCATGTTTGCCACAAAGAGCATTATAATTTGTATCAGCTCCTAGCCTAAAAAATGCAGAATCACATCTTTTCTTAATTTATAGCAGTTGCCAAGTCCTGTAGGTTTCCAATCTCATTATGATGTCATAACATAAATCCACTTGCTCCATCTATATTGTCCTTATTCTTAAACAGACATGAAAAATTTTAAACTATCCATATTCATAAATGTCACTTCATCCCTTAAACAATTTGTTGAGGAGGAATAAATTTTTATCTCCATTTTACAAATCAAAAAGCTGAATTTGGGCCTGAGAGGACAGCTCTGTGGTCTAAGCACCTGTCTGGCAAGGACAAGGATGTGGATTTGAAGCCCAGTACTGCTTGCAGTGTCAGCCCTACATCGTGACTGCTACAAAAAATGAGTTGTGGTGGTGCACACCAGCAATTCCAGGAGAGGCTGAGTAATGAAGATCTCTGTGAGTACTATCTGTGTAGCAAGACCTGGTACCAAATAAATAAATAAATAAATAAATAAATAAATAAATAAATAAAGTTTAAAAAGCTGAGTTTGAACTGATTATTTATAACATGCAAAAATTTGTACAGCTCATAAATGAAGTAGTCAGCCAAGCATGGTGGCACATGTCTGTAATCCCAGCACGTGGGAGGCAGAGGAAGGAGGATCAGTGCTAGTTTCAGACCAGCCTGAGGTACGAAAGTGAGCTCAAAGCCAGCCTGAACTGCATAGTGAGACTCTGTCACAAAAAGACATAAATAAATAAATAAATAAATAAATAAATAAATAAATAAATACCAGTACCCAGATATGTGTACATCAAAACACCTTCCTTTTATTAAAACTGTCTTCTAAAACAATTGACATAAAATAATGTTTATAGTTAACAATAATAATAAAAATTCATTAACACAATTCATTGTGTAGAATGCTGTCCCTGTATCCAGAAACCTATAGTCTAGTTAAGGAAGCCAGACATAAATATACAGATAAAATCACCATTAAGGTGATATTATCAGGTAAATACAGAAGAGGGGGAAAGCGCCACAAATGAAATAGTCTTTTGTAGAGTTGGTGTTTGCATAGGGCCTTGAGAAGGACTTCAGAGTGATAACATGAATAGTGGGGCTTCCAAATAGGAAAAGTAGTATGAAGTATAAAGGAAAAGGATATCAAAATCATGTCTAGTGAATTAAGTAAGAAAATTTAATTCAAGCCAGATATTTTGGCAGAGAAATATCCAATCATTTGCTCTGAGAAAAAAGGTTAAATGTACAATATGAAGGTCATGTGAATTTTCAAAGGATACATATCCTATGCTGGGGCCCACAGGACAGTCAAAGATTGACATTAGCATCCTGTATCCTTAGTTAATGTCCTTTTCAACAAAACTCAGAGTTCACAGTCCTGTCTATTTCACAGACAAGTAGAAGCAAAAGTTTATAATAAATGTCAAAATACATGGCAAGTTTTGTTTCTTGAGGTTTTGTTTCACATCTAAAGCTGTTTAGAGCATCTTATCAGTACTCTTCCCTTCTTTAAAGACATTGAAAAACAATGTCAAAACTATGACCTTCATAGATTTGTCTCTAAGAAATATGCAGCAGGAGCGAGGTCTGGTGTGATAGTTGAGTGAACTAAAGCATTGTTTAGGCAAAGAGTAGTGGTGGGAGTTCAATCCCCAGTGTGCTGAGAAGGCTATTGAGACTGGGTGTGTGGTGCGCACCTGTCATCACAGTGCTTGGGAGGCTGAAAACAGGACAATCACTGTGAGTCCAATCTGTGTAGTGAGACCCTATGCAGCGGTTCTCAACCTGTGGGTCGCGACCCTGGCAGGAGTCGAATGACCAAATCACAGGGGTCGCCTAAAGCCATTTCAAATCGTATCTGTAGCAAAATTAGTTTTTTGGCTTTTTTTTGTTTTTTTTTTTTTGTTTTTTTTTTTTAATTACAGTTTTGAAGTAGCAACCAAAATTATTTTTTTTGTTTAGGGTCACCGCAACATTAGGAACTGTATGGCAGGGTCACGGCATTAGAAAGGTTGAGAACCACTGCTATAGGGTCTATAGTATAGACCCTAACCTAAATAGAGAAGAAAAAAGAATATGCAAGCAAAATATTAGGTATTAATGCCTCGTTACATCATCAACACTTCCCAGATTGAGAAAGGAGTAAAGAGCTCCTTAAGAAAATGAGATGCAGGCCAGGCCTGGTGGCGCACACCTGTAATCCCAGCACTTGGGAGGCTGACGCAGGATGATCGGTGTTAGTTCAAGACCAGCCTGGGCTACAAAATTGAGCTCAAGCCCAACCTGAACTGCATACTGAGACCCTGTCTCAAAAATACAAAAAAAAAAAAAAAAGAAAAGAAAAAGAAAATGAGATGCAGACTTAGAAAAATGGGCAGAGTTGGTATAACTGTAACAAAACATCAAATTAGAACATTTTCTCCTTTTTAAAGTCACAATTTACCTGAACAGCTTTTAAAATAAATGTCAATTTGAAAAATGAAGAAAAGCCTCTTTATGTGTGGCTGAATCATGCTTGAAATTCCAGGAATCATTTTGCTCATAGCCTCACTTACTTTCTGTGTCAACGGTGTCTGATCCATTGATACATCACATCTTTCTTTCGTTGGCCCTATTTCCCCAACTCCCAGAAGCTTATTCACTGATGTACAGACATGCATTTTTATAAAGCCATACTCACTGTATATCAGTACTGAGCTTGTTTTATAACACTGTAATGAATTTTGTTTTAACCAACCATTATGTGTTTGTGTGTGCATGTGTTTGTGTGTGTGTCTGTATCCAACTCATTGATGAGAAATTCTTTGTCTCTGTCTCTCTGCCTCTCTCTGTGTGTGTGTGTGTTTCTCTCTGTGTCCTCTCTCACACACACCACTGATTGAATTTTCAGAATGAAAAAATTAAAATGGCTTCAAAACTCTGCCTTTAACCTGGAGAGGAACCAAATAACTAAGCTGTTCTTCTGACACGGATGAAAGGGCCCATCTCAAAAATATCTGAACCCACTCAAAATTTTGAAGGAGTCTGAGCTCAGTGCTCAAGCCCTGGGAAATATCTTCTATGGAGGAAGCTGGAAAGCTACAGAAGGAATAAAAAAAATTCTTATTCATTTTTGTCTAATCCTACGCAGATCTAATCTGATTCTTCATGCAATGTATCTTTTAATCAAATACTGCATGAACAAAAAGGGGAGAAAAGGAACTTCAAGCACAACCTGTATTTTATTTTTAGCTCAATTAACCCTCAGAGCCATTAACTGCCTTGTGGCTTCAGAGGTCAACTGGAGGAAAACTCTAGGTCATATGGGCCTCCTTAAGCCAAACTCCTTAACTTTGTTCCATGTAAGTAATTTAACCTATGTTTTCACCTCCATTTCACTAAAGCTTTAGCAATATGAAAAAAATGAAATCCTGATTACCAAACTTGATTTACTTCAGGCTCAGAGGCACCAAAGTCTATTTGAACTGGTGATTATATATCAAACATAACTTCTGCATGCAATAAAGTAACTTTAAGCAAAACCACTTTTAGAAGTTTAAAGACTGTACTTTTCTTCTCAACATTGCTTTTTTCACATTGTACGATGAAAAAGCCATATTCCCTTTGTACATCTAATTTCTCCTTTACATAAAATGGTGAAAGAAGAAATAAGTTTACTAAATCTGTCCTTCTCAAACTTTGTGATGTATCAGAATCACTGGAATTCCTTGTTAAAACTATACATGTCTAAGTATCATCCATAGTGATCCTGATTTTGTGAGCCTGGAGTATATAATTCTGGGAGCTAAAATGTTTTATAAGCTTCCTAAGTGATTCTGATGGACACCACTGAAATAATGCTGTCAAAGCTATTATTGCTACATATAATCAAGAAGTTTAAGTATCCTGAAGCAATGTTCACATGTAACTGGATCACTTGGCATCTTAAAAGTTTCAGGTTTTCACTCAATGCATTGAAATGTACCAGAGCACTAAAAATCCTTGTTGATAATGAGAATGCTGAGTAAAAATGAAGCTCTACAAATTTAGAAATGTAAGGATAAGCATATAAGAGAAATCAGGAGATTGTACTCTTTGGGTCTTTTTCTAACATAGCCAACAATTGTGAAAATACTTAAATTCCTATTACCTAGAAAGTAAGAGAACATGTGGCATTTTTAGTCTGTTAAAAGGAATTAGCTGGATGTCAACTGGTAGACAGAAACAAGTATTCAATTAAATTATTTAAAGTAAAATAATCAATAAATAAATAACTTAAAGTAGGTCAGTTAAGTTATCTGAGTAATGTAAACTTTGCACGAAGCAGATGTTCTCGCTGACCATTGCATAGTTCAGGACTTTCTCTTAGATTCACTCCTTATCCAAACCCCTCGAAGGACTTCAAATCAAGTCTTTATGCCTAGAATCTGCATTCGAATAATAATAATATTCTCCTATCATGCTACTCTTGTCCAGGGTTTACTAGCCAACTTAGATAATTTCCATGGCAACTCTTGTTTTGGATCAGCGTGAGGATTAAGATGATTTCACTGTACATGCCTGGTAAGGCTATGCAGGATTCACTTCATGGGAAAGGTTCTTACTCCAAACAGTAAGAAATTCAACAAGTCACCATGTTTGTTGTGGTTATGAAGGCCGAACTTGAAGCTCACAGAATCTAAATACAAATAGTCCAGAAAGTATAAAACTGAACATCAGTTCCTGTCGATGTTCAGTCTTATACTTGCTTATTTTCATTCGCTATTAGATAATTTGAATGTTGATTTTTTTTTGTTGGGGTTGCAGTGGGGATTGAACTCAGGTGTTGTACCTGCCAGACTGTTGCTTATGTCACTGAGTTTTCTCCCTGTCTGAATTTGAACATTGAAAAGCCTGCAAAGCCACCTGCTGCTTCCTCAGTGGATACTTTGTGTTGTGTAAGACAAGAATTTACATTGTTGGACATAATCATGGTATTTATTGTCACCATTTAGCAGTTGAATTGCATAGTAACAAAAATGATCATTATATTGGACGATACCAAGAAGTACTCCTCTGATCTTGGGGCAAAGATGGCTTAGGAATATTTCTATATTGGGAGGCTGACAGTATGTTGACATTTACCATAGTTTAATCATTTCAAAGTGAACAATCATTTTAGTGGAAATGTTCCAATTAAACCCTTCTATGTCTATACAAATATTTACATGTCAATTATTACCTAAAAGTCCCACAGTGAAAATGCCTCATACTAATTAATTTTCAAGGTCACCCATAACAAATTATTCCAAAACAGATACTTCAAAATAGAAGAAATATAATATTTCAAAGTCTTGGAAGCTAGAGTTCCAAAATCAAACTAGCTCCAAAATCCAAGTATCAATAGGATTGCTCTTTGATGCTGTACTATGACAGAGACTGTTTCCCATGCTTTGTTCCAAGGTTTGTAAGATTCATTGATAATTTCTGCTATTTGTTGCCTTGTACATGAACCACTCCAACCCTCAAACTTCATATTGCTTTATGTTTCTTTTCACAGTCTTTATTCTGTGCATGTCTGTGTCAAAATTTCACCCTTTCATAAATAAACAGGGCATACTGGCTTACAGCCTATGCTAACAGGAGTAATTTAATTTGGCCATCTTTGTGAAGATCCTCTTTCCAAATAATGTCACATTCAAAGGTAGTAAAGTGTAAAACTTCATATTATTTGATGGGGGCCATAATCCAACCTAAAACACAACTAATTAGTTGTCCTACAACTGACAACTAAGCAAAGTGTAGTGAATACATGCCATAGAATATTACTCAATAACAGAGAAAAATACAAAATAAATGAGTTTTAATGTGCCTCCATTACATTGTCTTTGTGCGGAAAAATAATGTAAAATTATCACACACTAAAAATTCCACTTGTATGTAAGGTCCTGAGTTTAATCCTCAGTTCTGAAAAAAAATTCCACTTGTAAGGGATGGACAAATAGCTCAGCAGATTAAAGCACTTGCAGGCAGGCACAGGGACTGGGGGATTGATCCTCGGCCTTGCTATGATGGCCCCGACCTCAAGGCACTCTGAGATGGCAATTGAGACTGGACATGGTGGCACACATATGTAATCCCTGCTCTTGGGAGGCTATAAAGAAGTGAATCATGAGTCCGATCTAGTAGTTAGACCCTGAACACCCTGTAGACCCTTCCCTCGAATAGAAAAATAAATAAAGATTAAAATAATTTTTTAAAAGTCCACTTGTATAGTGTGTAACAATAAAATTTATGAAGATGAATAGAGAACACTTATTTCCTGAGCTTAAGGATATTGTTATAGAAGGAGGTAGGTGTACCTATAAAGAGTTAATACCACAAAATTATTAATGATAATGTAGCATTATATCTTGATTACTATAATAAACTGAATCTATTCTTGTGATAAAATTAAGTAGAATTATATATACATATATATATATATATATATATATATATATATATATATATATATATATTCAACCAAAGACAATTTCTTGGTTTTGACAGTATTGGTATTGTAAAGTTACATAAAATACTATAATGGAAAAAATCAAAGTTAAAAGTAAGTGGGGTCTCCTTATATGTTGCTGTGCAAATGCCTATGAAAGTAAGAGTTAAAATGTAAAAATATTTTAAAATTGGAAATTGCTGTATTTTTCTTAGCAAAATGAATATATTCTCCCAGATCAAAAACTTTCTGTAAACAGCAACTCATATGAAAGTCACAGGTTCAAATACACTGAGAGTGGTGGTCAACAAAGTATCAGTCCAGTGCTGAGTCAGGTGTGAGCAAAGCTTCAAGAAATTGTTGTTTCCAATAAAACAAAGCAGCCAGTAAAAAAGTACTTTACTAAAACTTAGTCGGATATTTGCTTAGGAACAGTTGAGGTACACCCTAGAACACATTTAAAACCCTATTGAATGTCAGGTAGCATATTTCAGGTGGGCTTATATCATGTGTAAGTAATTAGGTATGGAAAAGTTAAAGAATTGACATTATGTGACCCAAAGGTTAGTAAGAGGTTGAAAAATGACTTATAAATAATCAAATACGAATGAATTACAAATACAGAAATGAGTATGTCCTTCAAAGAGATGCAATTTGAGCATTGCATCTACTCAAAACAGAAAACAACCATCTCTCACTTGGGTTAAGAAAATCTTCATGGAAGAAGTAATATTGGATTGTTCAATGCTAAGATTTTATCAGGCAGAATGTTTAGCAGGTATAAAGGCAGAGAGATGTAAACATCATAAGAAATTACAGCTATTGTGAACTTTCAGGCACAGTGTCTAGTGAGGGGACCATAAACACTATCAGAATATGAAGACATTGTATATAAAGGTAAGAAGTTTACACTTCATCCTACAAGTAACATAAAGCTATCAAGGAACTTTGAATATACTATTATGACCAGATTTTCTAACTCGTGAAAGAATTTTGGTTCCAGTGTGGAAGATGGACTTTTTGTGATTAGAGTCAGACTAATCTATAATTCTACTAGGGAAACAATGCCTAAGAACAAATTTGATGAATCTTTGTGAATACAACAAATTTACAGGTTCTTCAGTATGAAATTGTATGTTGCCAGGATCCTAGTTGAACAAATCACAGTGTGTATAAAATCTTAGAAAAACACAAGATAAATTTCATGCTTCATTAAGTGAGAATAAAACAATCTTTAAGGAGTTAACAATAATAATATGAACAAGATGGTAGGATCAAAAGCTCTAGGCTTATAGCCTCTCCATGAACATGATTGCTAACAACACATGAACAAAATAAACATGAATAATTCGGGAAATTACTGAAAGATTGTTTACCTGTAAATGTTTATGAAGTCAACAACATTAAAACATATAAGAAAGTTGAAGGCACCATTCATCATATATACATGTGCCATATAAACATGATTGAACTCTCAGATATCAGTTTTTCTCTGAAAAATAAAGAGTTGGACTACATATCCAACACTTTAATTTGTATTGCTGCCTGAGTAACTGGCTCCTATTTTGCTTTGCCAGGTGCATTGATGGTACCCAGTATATTTTACACTTCTGGGGAAAAAGGTCAACAAAATAATGAATTAGGGCGTGCATACTTACCATTGCTCCTCCTGTGGTCCCAGTGAGAAAATTAAATGAAAAATACCAGATTCTAACTTTTCCCTGAGAAAGTAAAGGATTGGAGTAAATATCAAATATTCAAATAGTCTCAAGATTTGTGCAAAATATTGCCTTATGTCTCACTTATGTCAGAGTGCAGAAAGAATATGGCATATTCTCAATGCCTTGGGACACCTCAGAACTAACATAGCAATTTAAAGTAGCACAAAGCTATAAGTAGCCCACAGTAGCTCAGAGTGATTGGAAGGGTGAAGATTCTCTTTAGTGCAATACCAATCTTTAAGAACAGATTGATTTGATTCTTTTTTCTTAAGTACATATACTAACATAAAATCAAAGAAAGTGGCAAAGATACAACAAACCTAGTAAAGAAACTGGACTACACTCCAGAAACTGAATTATATGAAGCACAGAATTCAAAATAACAATAAAATAGACAAGATATTCAAAACAGAACTATATAAATAAAGAAAAATTTCAACAAGTCGTACCAAAACTTCTGAAGAATGAAAAAGAAGCTTTGGAGATGAAGAATAAAACACTGAAGTAGAAAATTCAATAGCAGGTTTTATCAACACCCTAGAGCAAGCATACGAATAATTAGAAAACTTGAAAACAGATGATATAGAATGATGCAATATGGCTGATAGAGCAGGTTTCATGTCAGTAGTGCTCAGAGAAGACTCATTAAATCCACAGGTATTCGGTAATAAAGGAGGGTCTTTTATCCTGAAACAATATTAATATTAAATATAATATATGTAAATCAAACAATAAATGGATCATCGAAAAAGAAAATGAGCCAGGTAAACTGTTCCACACCTCTCTAGCTTCTGCTCTTGCAGATCATAACCATTAATACAATAATCCAATTAACCACATGGAAGAAACAAATTAAGTGCTTTGTCGACTCAACTGAGACTCTGTATATGCCAAACTCTTCACTGTGTCAGATCTAATCCAAACACTGGGGCATGCTACAGCCTGGCAGCACACTGAGCCTGGTGATTCATTTAAAAGGGATCCCCTTCTGCCCTGAAAACAGAGAGAATAAACGTATAAATGAAAGCTGAACAAGCTGCCAAATCGGACAGATATGTTTGTACTACCGATGGTTCAGTGATAAACAAAGAGTCAAGGAAACCTGATGAGTTCAAAAAGGAAGTTAACAAAAAGTATGCAATTATTATAGAAAAAAATGAGGATTTTAGGAAAACAAAACAAAAAATTGGAAAAACAGAACAAAACAAGAATGCAAAATTTTCCAAAGATAAAGAATCCATAAAAAAGTTATCAGACAGAAAACAACAGATAAAAAGATGTATAGAAACCATGAATATCAGGTGACAAAAAATAGAAGAAAAATGATATATACTACTGAAAGAACCCTCAAAATATATAAGAAAAAAATAAAATCCATCCCACACTACTAGAGGACACTAAGAAGGCCAACCTAAGGGTAATTAGAATTACAGTGAAAGTAGAAGTTAACATAAATTTCTTTAGGAAAACCATAATAAAATTATCCCAAAATGAGAAATGAACTCAACATACAAGTAAGGATTCCAGAGCACTAAGCACGATAAGGAAGGAACTATCCAAGGCACATAATTAACATGCAGATGTCAAAAAAATTATATCAATCATAGACAAAATATAAGATACAAAGCTAAATCCTTTAGAATTATGGCTCATGTTTCAACTCTAAATGTAAAGGTCAGAGGAGCTTGAAATGAAATATTTAATGTTCTAAAAGAAAAACTCCAACTTAGATTAAGATATCTGGCAAAAAGAATGTCATTTAAAATAGATTGAGTAGCAATGTTATTTTATGCAAAAGTTCAACTCAAAAGTTTTAAAAGTACAAAAGCAGTACTCTGGAAAATGCATAAGAATACACTACATAGAAATTATAGAACCAAGAAGGCCAAAAATTTAACTGCAATGAATACAAAATGCAAGATGAATAAACAAATAACAAGAAGTTAGAGAAAGAAAAATGGTGACAAGAGAAAGAAACAAGACAAAAATTAATCAACATATTTCTTAATTTTATTGGCCTTAAATCTCCATTGAAAAAATATAGATTGACAAGTAGATACAAAATACAATTCAGCAGTCTGTTGAATTAAATAAACTAATTCAAAAGAATATTCATAGAATTGCTTTGACTGTGTATGTATCTGCTTCCTCTTAGTCCAAAGAGAAGTATATTCTTTTCCTTTTTTTATTTTCTTTCATTTTTCTAAGCAACATCAATGGGGAGGTGGGTCATGCCCACACACTGTACTCTGTAGAATGATTGTGAGGACAATATGCAATATGTCAACTTTCAAAGAAAAGAAAGGGGAAAAGAAAAAAAAATTAATGTGGATTTAGAAAGGATAATGTTTAATTGTTTGATCAATCTTATATACCTATATGTATTAATCTAAACTGATCTGATGATGAAAATATGTAATATAACCATTGTTAAATTTAAACAATAAAAAAATTGAAAAAAAGAATATTCATAGACTAAAATTAAAGGATAGACAAAAACAGCTCATGTATCAAAAGCCTTGAAATAAGCATGGGCAGCAATTTTAAATCTGATAAGACAGACTTATACCTAAAACTACGCTGAAGAAACAAAGAAGTATATTACTTACGAGAAAAGATAATAATCTAACCAAAAGATATAAAAACCAGTAAATATATATGCACTATATGATGGAGCACCCATAAAACATAAAACAAATTCATTTGGATATGAAAGAACATATTAAAACTAACACAGTCACAGTGGGAGATAACACCTCCCTTTCAAAAAAGAGAGATCAACTAAACAAAAATTCAGCAAAGAAGTATCAAGCTAAACATTATCCTTAAACATGTGAAATGGATAGCTATCTAAAGAGTGTTCTCAATTACTACAAGTACAGACTCTTCTCTGTACTGCGTGGAATTCTCTGTACAATCAAATATTGGTCCACACATCCTACTTAAAAATATAAATGAATAAATTAAAATTACACCCCACATTTACTCTTATATCATTATGTAAGAAAAATACAAATTAATGAGTGCAGAATGCACAGAAAATTTAGAACCACTTTGAGATGCAACATGTTTCTGAATATGTAGTTGGTCACAGAAAAAATCAAGGAAAACAATTAAACAATTACTGGGTACTCCCACCTGACCTGTGGCTTATGCTTCATGCTGCACAGGTCTTCCACCATGTGGCAGATAGGAGTAGCCTCTTACCAACGCACACATTGTGGTGGAATGTTGTGTGGGAATGAAGGAGAGTTTGCCCATCTCCCCTACTTCCACTGGTGTCAAACTATCAACTCTTAGCAGCTCTGCACCTTAGTTCTCAGGGTAATATCCAAGTTCAGGTATCATTGAAGATGAGACCAACACTACAAATGAGACCTTTAGTTCATGATAGACATGATCACCCTGATCCAAGGACCAGGTTAGATATAGCCTCTAGGAAGTTCAAACTGAAGCCAGAGAGGTTTCAGGGCCGGCATTCTGTGCTACAGACAGAGTGAGTTCAAGGCAATCCTTAATACATAGTGAGATCTTGTTTCAAAAAAAAGAAGGAAAGGGACATTGCAACAGGTCAGTGGACAAAGCCCCTGCTTTGTCAAGCACAGAGGCCAGGGTTTGATCCCTAGCCCAGCATGTTGTGCCAGCCTAACGCCCCAGGGTGCACTGAGCCAGTGACCAACTCCTGGTGTGGTGCTACATGCCTGTAATTCCTGCGGTCCGAATAGGAAGATCATTACAAGTCCAAGCTGCATAGGAAGAGGAAGAATTAGAAGGAGAAGAGAAAGACAATGCAAAGAAAATGAATGAGTAATTAAAATAGGAGAATACACTAATTTTATTTATTTATTTATTTATTTATTTATTTATTTATTTAGTCTTTTTGAGTACGGTCTTGCTATATAGTGCAGGCTGGCCTTGAGCTCATTTTCGTAGCCCAGGCTGGTTTCAAACTCACATCGACCCTCATGCCCCAGCCTCCCAAGTGCTTGGGTTACAGATGTACGCCACCATGCCTGGATTTGGAAATACACTAATTTAGGTAGGTGTATAATCATAGGACAATGCATACCATCTAATCATAAGAAGACTACTGGGCATAAATAAGAAGATAAAAATGAATACAATTATAGAAAGGAACCTCAATAACCCTCTAAAACATAGATCAATTAACTTGGCAAGGAATTCACCAAAAATATAAGATTTGAATCAAAACTTTCAACAAATCCATTTAAGTCTTCTACACAATAGCAGCAAAATTGAACAAGAAGCAAAATATACAATGAAATCTTGAATACTAGCAACAACTTCACAAGCTTGTGTGAAAAATTAGAGAAATCAGAAAATATGGAATGAATTCCAGAAATATATAAATTCAAACTGAACTGAGAAAGCTAAAAACCTGAAAAATTCAACAATATACAAAGAAATTAAAAAATAACAGGAAAAAATGCTATCAACTAAGAATAGACCACGACTTGATGTGTTCACTGTTAAATTTAACAAGAAATTCAGGGAAGATCTAACACAAATACTCCACATACTTTTTGAAGCCATTGAGAGGGAAGAAGTACTACAAATTGTTCTATTTGTTCCACCTTGGTATTTTTTGAGATGAGATATCACTGTGCAGTTCAGACTGACCTTGAACTGATTATCTATCCCAGGATTACCTCAGATTCAGATTGATGCTTTAACTATACTTTTCTTTTTTTTTTTTTTCAAGGAAGGAAAAGTTTATTTAGCTCACACTTACTGGAGGTTTCAGTCCATAGTTGGCCAGCTCCAAGGCTGAGTTGCACCTGGCAGAGAGCAGCAGTTCGTGGCAGCAGCACAGCAACAGTGGCAACGGAGGCAACCAACCAACCAGGGGAGCAGAGAGCAACAGCATAGTCTGTCTCTCTGTCTCTCTTTATATTAATTCAGGATCTCTGCCTCATCCTATCCACCTTAGGCTATACCCATAATCCCAGAAGTACTTAAAACACATAATCCCAAGGATCATGCATCAAGTGTCAAACTTTAGATCAATACTAAAACACATAATCCCAGTGATTCATGAGTCAAGTCTCAATCTATAGAAGTCCCCGCCCCATGACTGCATGAGGCTTTGCGGGGACTACACTTAAACCATAGCAAGGATATATAGGAAAATGATGGATGAGTGATAAACTATTGGTTTCATGTTGACAGATTTGTAGCAAGCCGGTTAAAAAAGGCCTCTGACAAAGTGCAAAACTCATTCATGTTCAAAGTCCTACAGAAAATTGGAATA
>PVJA010037691.1:0-20155 GCA_004027025.1 Myocastor coypus | reverse complement strand
TAGCCCAGGCTGGTCTTGAACTCGCACTGATCCTCCTGCCTCAGCCTCCCAAGTGTTAGGATTACAGGCGTGCGCCACCACGTGTGGCTTTACAATTTTATTTTATTTTTTTTGTTTTGTTTTTTGGGCTTTACAATTTTAGATGTTTGAATTTTTCCTCAATGGAAAACTTTAAAACTTACTTGTCTCTCGATTTACTGTGAGCATGCATCTCATACCCTACAAATATTTTTCATATAAATTTAACAGTCATGGATTTAGCATCTGCCTGGGCAGCTACTGTAGACACTGCATCAAATTCTATGTGCCAAAGGATCGAAAATGAAATGACTAAGACATATCAGTTCATTTTTTCATCTGCAAGAAAGAAAGAAAAAAAAAAAAGATTGTGACACTTGGGTCCTTAATTGATTTGAGTTTTGTTGTCTTTCAGTTACGCTGGAAAACGTAGCCTAGAGTTTGTGCAGTAGTTAAGGATGCTACTGAGTTTTTTCTGCTTACCACTTCTCTTTCTTTTGAATGTTGGTTTTCATTTTTATATTTGTTATTTCATGGTCACAAAATGGGTGCCACGGGGCCTGGTGGGATGGCTCAGTGGCCTAGAGCGCCTGTTTGGGAAGGCTTGGGCGGCCTCAGGGACCGCGGTTAGATCCCCGGCACCACATGCTGCGCCAGCCCTGCCCTCGGGGTGGGCTGAGCCGGCCATGGAAATGAGTGAGTGAATAAACAAAGGTTCTGAAACAATAAATAAATAAATAAAATTAAAAAAAAAAAAAACAAAAAAAACCAAAATGGGTGCCACACCACCAAATGTCACACTTGCCTGGTAGGCTGTAAGCAGGAGGAAGAACAAAAACCAGTATGACCCGTCCTTTAAATACTATGTATTTTTTGGGTCCTGAGATAGCTCAGTGGAATGAGCACTTGCCTAGCAAGAGCAGGGTCCTGCGTTCAATCCCTGGTACCACAAAAATAAAATTTAAAAAAAAAGGCTTACTATGTATTTTTTATTACTATGAAAGTCTCCTCCTTAAATTTGTAAGGTGTTTTCCCCAGAACCACCGCCAAGTCCCTCCAGAAGACTTCTGCCGAAACCACACTGGATAGCACTCAGTCAGGTGGTCACGTCCAAACGCTGCGTGAGTGGACTGCTTGTTGGCAAAGGAGTTCTCAGTGTAGGGAATCCAGCTTTCTTAACGGACAGTGAGTCTGCCGACGGGCTACGCTGTCCTCCGGCACTAGACAGTAAACAGCCCTGCCATTTGCTCTGAAAGGAGACACAATTGCTGTCGGCCCAGGCTACTTGGGAACAGATGAACCTTGCAACCGTAGTTCAGCACAGGGGAAGGCAGCACTCTGCTCACAAGATGTGCAGAAATGCAAGAGATGGGGGCGGGGGGTGTTGCCTTCTCTCGGCATAGCCCATGGGCCCTGGGATGCGGGGTGGGTGTCTCCTCCCACCTGAGCCACATCCGGCTGGCTGGCCGCTGTGCCTGCCCATCCTCCACTCCTTGGTTCTCTACGCCTTGCCTGCAGACTCTCTCCCAGTGAAACTGACTTCCTGACCTCTCCCAGACCGCCTTCTTACAGGGTTGGTTCCAGTCCCTTTCCTACGACTGCCGGCCATCCCACATCCAGCCAGACTCCCCAATTCCATCCCGGGATCTCCAGCCCGCCAACTTTCTCTAACCTTTCTCACAGTTGGCTCCGGCGCTGTCCACTCCCACTCCCCCCGCCCCACCAGTGACGCGACAGCCCCTGGCTCCGGTCCACATCTTCCTCCAGCCTTGCCCCTCACCCAACTTTGCTTCAGAACGATCTTGTATGATTTTAATGTTTATGTCTCCAAAATTCACCTTGATTACAGTAATAAGTGTGGGCTCTGGGAGGCGGCCAGGCTACCAGGAGCCTCTAAACAACAGAGTGGATGGGTGACCCCGGGCGAGGACATTCTTGTGGCATCTGGGAAGCTCCACAGTAGGAACCCCTGTGCGAGAGGAGTGTTACGGTTGCTCCACACTCGGGGCTTCTGGTCGGAAGCGCACAGACAAGAATGGGGAATGAGTTCAAGCTCTGTCTGCAATCTACTCTGAGAAAGCAAGGAACTTTCTGCGGCCAGCCCAGGGCTGACAACGACTGTTCCCAAGCGCAAGGAGAAGCTTTCTTAACAAACCCACAACACTGGACACGGTGCGAACGGGGAGATCCCCGTCCAAGTCCAAACCCCGAGAGTGCTCGCCACCATATATATCCCTCTACTCCGCCGCTGAAGGAGGTGCTGCTTATCAAGGGATTCCTCAACCGCTCGCTCCAGGCCTGGCTTTGGCTCTCAGCAGCGTCCGTACGCGTGGCTCTTCTCTGGCAGTGGGACACCAGCCACACTGCTTCTCTGGGACCTGCTGGATTCCTGGAAGCACAGCGTCAGTTCCCACTTCCCGTCTTCTCCTTATTCCTGAACGCTCCAGTCCAGAGTTTGCAAATGCCCCTGAAATTCTCTTCCTTTCCAGACAACGGAGAAGCTGGGGCTGAGCAACAGCTGCCAGCCCCGGGGCCCAGCCTGGGGTTCGCGGAGCGCTTTTGGGTACATCACCCTCTCCCGCAAGTTAACCCTGTAAAGGAGCATCTATTCCAGTAGGGAGACATCCCCCCCCCACTTGCCCCAAGGGGATTCTTCCCTAGGGTCCAATCCTTTTCCAGAGGGCCTCTGGGGAGCTGCAAAGCCAACCACTGCCAGCCCCTAACTTTACTACTCCTGTGGGAGATTCCACTGGAGAAATACTCAGTCTCTGCAGAGATTGAGAGGACAGGGAGGGAAGAAAAGGGGGAAGAAGGATGTTAAGATGTATTTTGGACATCTATCAATTCCCCCACAAGGAAAGTAAACATCGTGACTATACTACACACATGTACTAATAAATAGAATTAAAATGTCTATGCACAGGGGGCTGGGGAGATAGCTCAGTGGAATAAGCACTTGCTTGGCAAGTGCAGGGTCCCGAGTTAAATCCCCGGTACAGCCCCCCACAAAATCAATTTAAAAAGTCTATGCACAGGGAGGTTCGCCCCAGTGTTATTTGTAATAGCAGTCATCAGCTGGGACAGCATTCCCCTGTGCAGTCCAGCCCCTGCACAGCCCTTGTAAAACACAGCTGTGCGTGCCCTCAAGTCCTGGAAGCCAACTGGAGGACAGAGGCCATAAGTGGAGTTTTGTCCACTTCACACACTATGTGTGTGTGTATTATGTACATATATTTTGTATGTGTGTAATATATATATATATATATATATATATATATATATATATAGGCTCAGACTGCCCTGGGAATGGGGCTCCTGCAGCATGTGGTGCCAGGATTGAACACTGGTCCCTGCAGTTGCCTAAGCTAGTCTAAGCAGGGCTTTAGACTGCTGAGCCATCTTGCCAGGCTGCACGTTATGTTTTGCAAATAGATCAATAAATATCAAGTAGGGGCTGGGGAGATAGTTCATTAGAATAAGTGCTTGCCTGACTAGCATAAGGGCCTAAATTCAATACCTGGTTCTGGGGGAAAAAAAAAAAAAAAAACCCAAACCCAAGTGGTCAGCTAGAATCCAAGTAGTCACCCATGCTGTGGCCAACAGGATGGCACCCAGCACAGCTCCTGCTCAAATAACAATTCCAGATTGTGATGCTTACAGACACGTGGGATCACAGTCGATGTCCTACGAATCAGTCCTGAAAATCAAGTGTGTATAAATGGGCCAAGGAGCACCTGGTTGAGCTCAGTGGGAGCCACATGAGTGGCCCTCTTGTGGGCCCTTTATGTTTGTTAACTGAAAATGTCACTCCTTTTGGACAGATATATGTTGTACAGTATGTTGTGGAGGCAGGAAGAGGCTGTCCCTGTGCAAGGGGGTTCTGGACACTGAAAAGCCTGGGTAGGGAGCATGGAGCATCCTGTGCTGACAGTGCCAGGCACCCTGGGCCTACCCAGACCTTCCTCTGTGCTGGGCAGGAGGCTGCCTGGGAGCATTAACCATTATTGTGGTGGGTTTTCTGTTGCTATGACCCAGTGCCCAAGATTGGGTACTTCACAAAGAAAAGGTTATTAAGGTTATGGATCTGGAGGCAACAAAGTTCAGGACCAGGTGGCTTTGTCTGGTGAGTGCCTCATGGTGGATGGTGTCACACAGCAGGACATGTGTAGGACACAGCAAGCAGCACACACAGAAGAAACCAAACATGTGCGGGTCTCAACTTGGTTATAGTCTACTCTTGAGGTAACCCTGTCTCCTGTACCTAATCCACTGCCATTAATGGGTGGGCATTACTGTCTTGCCCAGGCAGTGCCCCCATGACTTAATCGTCTTCCGTCTTCCCCTTGTGGAGCTTCCCCTGCCTCTCAGAAGCATTGCAGTGAGGACCAAGCTTCTAGCACATGAACTGTTAGAGGACAAACCGTATCCGAAGCATAGCAGCCACAGTGCTTTGGCATTATCCACACAGGAGCCTCGTGTGACTTTCCTGTCATTCAGCAAACCTGTACTCAGGGAGCGCTGGTGCCGTCCTGGGGGGGGGCTACTACAGGACAGCTGCACACTCCATAGGTGAGCCCATGCCGTGTTCCAAACAGGCGACCCAATGAGCACCAGGACCTGAGGCTTGGGACGAGCAAAGCTGCTTCTGCGAATCACACACATGTGAGTTTTCCAAAGCAATCTAGATTTACTTTGTACAAAAACCGAATGTTCACCCCCAAGGATGCTATGGCACTGAGGAGATGGCTGGTGCTGGGAGCCTGGCCTTGGGATGGCCCCTGCCCAGGTCTGATCGGCCCACTCAGCTGCTGAGGGGCCCCAGAGAAGGGTCCCGGCAGAGCCCCACAACCTGCACAATGGTGGCCGAGGCTCCAATCAGTCCAAGGGCCCAGTGGCCGTCAGTCCTGGGTCTCTTCCTCCAATGACGGTGAGATCTCCAGGGCCAAGTCCTGTGCCTCTCTCCGGCAGAACACACACTTGGTGAATATTTCAGAAGAGCTGTTGCTTTCAAGGGTGGAGAAAGACCTGTCACATCCTTCACACTGCCATGGAAAATTGTAAGACAGGAGCAGGAAAGGCTGGTTAGAGAAGACCAAGGGATGGATGTGAAGGTCTCCCCCGTTAGCTTTACCCAGCTACCCTGGCTGGACCACAGCAAGGCTTCCACTTAGGATTCTCCCATCCACAGTGGCCACTGCGTGCCACTAAGTGAGGACAGCCTTCTGCTCCCTCTCCCCTCCAAAGCCAAGCAGGCATAGAGAGCAGGGCCTGAGGGCAGGGCCTTGGTGGTGAGGAAGGTGGAGGCCCAGCCCTGTCTGCTGCTCTGTGCAGAGCAAAACTCTGCAGCCCAGGGGACCTGCTGATAGCTTGGCAGGCTAGGGATACCTGGCTTTTACAGAATTGCGAGAAGCAGGCAGGCTGGACAAGACAGGCACGGGTTTCTTCTACTTGGCTAAGGGAAGTGTCAGCCTCCTCCTGGTCTGTTCCTGCCTCTGGCCGCAGCCCGCAGAAGCGCACCCATCTGTCTCACCTGCTTCCCACTCGCCCTGGAGGAGTAGGAGTTCCCGAGCCTCCAGCATGAAATGGAGTACAGGGGCCTGGCCTTGGGTCTGCAGCTGGAGTGCAGGAGCTCCCGCGGTGTCCCACTGCGCATCAAGCCATTTCTGCCCTGGACCTTCGGTGCTGCCTGTCTCCTCCACACCTCTGCATTTCCCCACCCAAGCCCACCAGCCAGGCTCGTGCCTCAGGAGCAGGGTGGAGCCCACGCAGGGGAGTTGGTCCCTGGAACCTCACCCGGGATCTCCCCTATCGCTTTCCAGGCTGTGCACAGCCACCTTCTCAGCAGGACCTGTCCTGGCTGCCCTTTAGCACACTGCAAGCCTGCCTCTCCCGTTCTCTCTTCTTGTGCCATTTCCTTCAGATTATGGCCATTCTGGAACTTCCTGCACATCCTCCTTGTAGCTTTACACCTTGTCTGTCTCTTAGAATTTAAGCTTCTACCGGGCAAGGATTTTACTCCTGTGTGTGTATACCCAGTTGTCCAATACATGTTTGTTCAGAGAATAAATTCATTTGTAACAGACTCATCAAAGTCTTCAGCAGGCTTAATTTGACCCAGTACCAACCTGCTTCAGCTTTAAGCCCATGGTCTTCTTGTACTTGATTACCAAAGGAATTTGGTCAATTTCTTCAATGTTCCATAGTCTCAAGGTTCTATCCTAAAACAAGATTAATAGGAAGTCATTGATTAGGAAAACGTTTGTGGTGCATCCATGCACTGCAATATCATTGAGTGCCTCAAAGAATGAGCTGTCACACGCCAGAAAGACATGGAAGAAATGTGTATGCATGTTAAACGAAAGAAGTCAATCTGACAAGGCCACAGACTATATAACACTGACCCTAACACATTTTGGAAAAAAGAAAAACTACAGAAACAGCAAGGAGTTCAGTGGTTTTCAAGGTTTCAGGGAGGAGGAATAAATAGATGGACCCCAAAGGACTTGTAGGGCAGTAAAATTACAGTGGTACCTTGGTTCATGGACTTAACTTGAATTCCATGACCAGAATCATGGCATTAATTTTGTGAACTGAGGCACTGCTGTATTCTGTATGCTGCTGAAATGCTGGCGGCCTGGTATGTATCCGGCAAAACTCATAGAATGTACAAAACAAACAGTGTAATGGTATGAATGATGGAGTTTAGTTCATAATCATCTGAGAAAGAGTCTTCTGGACACCTTGATTTTAGCATGGTGAGACTTTGCTGGACTTCTATCCTCTGGAATTGTGGGGTATTAAGTTTGTACTGTTTATTTTTTTTAAAGAATTTTTAAATTGTATTTATTTATTTTTTTCTTGTTTCAGAACCTTTGTTTGTTTATTCACTCATTTTTATGGCCGGCTCAGCCTGCTCCGAGGGCAGGGCTGGCGCAGCATGTGGTGCCGGGGATCGAACTGTGGACCCTGAAGCTGCCCAAGCTTTCCCAAGCAAGCGCTTTAGACCACTGAGCCATCCCGCCGGGCCCCTGTACTGTTTAATGTTTATTTTATTTTATTTTATAATGTGTGTATGTACATGGTCTACAGGGTCTCACTACATAGTCTGGACTCATAGTGAGCCTCCTGTTTTCAACCTCCCAAGTGCTGGGATTACAGGTGGGCACCACCACATCCACTCTCAATGACTGTCTCAGTGCACCCCCCGGGGGGTGGGGTGGGGTGGGGTCGGGTGGGGGTGGGGCTGGCACGGCATGCTGGGGCTCGAACTTGGTCTCTGTGTCTGCCTAAGCAGCCACTTTAATCTGCTGAGCTATCTGGCTACTGTTTAATGCTTAAATAGTGAAGTCTATCGTAATGTATGATAGTGGCAATTTTAAAAAATACTACACTGAAATTAGATCCCCCAAAATGAAAGAAACAATTAAAAAACTAGGCATTGAAATGAACAGACACTTCACAGAAGTTCAAAGGCCAAGTAAGTATAAGAAAAAATGTTCAACGGCCCTAGCTATTACCGAAATACGAATTAAAACAACACTAAGGTATCATCTTACCCTAGAAAAATGGCTACCATCAAGAAATCAAATAATAAAAGCCAGATGTGGTAGAGCACATCTGTAATCTTAGTATTTGGGAGGCTGAGGCAGGAGGATCACAGTGAATTCAAAGCCAGTCTGGGCTACGTAGTGAGTTCAAGGCCAGTCTGAATGTCACGGAGAGAACTTGTCTCAAAGAAAACAAACGAAGCTCCCCACAAACTTGACTTTAGCCAGAGATCATGTATGCATGATAAGAATAGAGCTGCAAGTCAAAGTGTGTGTTACATTTGACAGTATTCCACTTTACTGCTGTATACAAGGAAAGAAGGATGTTCTATGGCTATAAGAACTTCAGGAGCTGGAAAGATAGCTCATTGGACTAAGCACCAGCTTAGGCAAGCACAGATCCCTGGCACCACTTACTGTGCCAGCCACACCCTGGGGCACACTGAGTTGGCCACTGAGACCGACATGGTGGTGTACACCTGTAATCCCAGCACTGGGGAGGCTGAAAATAGGAGGATTACTACGAGTTCAAGGTGCATAGTGAGACCCGGTACCAAATACATAAAACAAAACAAAACAAAACAAAAACTTCAGAAAAGTATTACTGGAAATAGAAATGGAAAAATAAAACAGATTACTATAGTAGATCAGAAAAAAACTCATCACTGTAGGGAGTTTTTCTATTGTGGCAAAAGGCACATGAGGCGCCAGGTGTGGTGGCACACATCTATAATCTCAGCACTTGCGGGAAGATGGTCATGAGGTCAAGGCCAGCCTGGGCTATGTAGTAAGACCCTGTCTCAAAAAAAAAAGTATATGGAATATTTCTTATTTTAACCACTCATAGTGCACAATTCAGTGATATTAAATATATTCACAATATTATGCCATCATCAGCACTATCTGTAGTTAAATTTTATTATATATGTACATATATATATATATATATATATATATATATATATATATTTATGTTTGTCTTTTTGAGATAGGGTCTTTCCATGAGTTCATGCTGGCCTTGAGCTCAGTTTGTAGCCAGGCTGGTCTTAAACTCTTAGCAATCCTCTTGTCTCAGCCTCCTGAGTGCTGGCATTATAGGCATGCACCACCATGCCCTGCCTATAGTGAAAACTTTTTAATCCTCAGCAAAAACTCTGCTACCAGTTCAACAAGAACTTTTTTACCCACTTCCACCAGCCTTTGGGTACCTCCAATCTTTTGAGAAACTGTCAAACTGTGCTATTTTACATCCTCTTCAGTGTCTTGGTTACTTTTCTCTTGTTGCTGAGACAAATGCCAGACACCCCAAATTAATGAAGGAAAGATTTATTTAGCTCATAATGTGTGGAGGTTTCAGTCCATAATCAGCTGGCTCCAAGGCAGGGTGACATGGCACAGAGGCAACACTCTAAGGTAGAAGAAGACAAAGAAGAAGAAAAGCAAAAACAAAAGCAAAAAAAAAAAAAAAAAAAAAGATGGGTGGAGGAGGGAGAACCAAGCCTCTTTTTCTTCCTTATATTGTAAGCAGGCTACCCCACCTCCCAAGGTGGGTCTAGGGCTCACACTGTTTCCGTGCCCTCCTTATGTGCATCCCTTTATGCAAAAAGCATTTTTTCCATCAGTCTAAATCCTAACCATTTCAGCATTGCTAATAAGTCCAAGTCCCAAGTCTTCTCCAAGCCCCTGTACAAATAAAAAGTTAGACACATCCAATATTTAGTGGCACAAAATAAACATTTTCCTTCCAAAAATATACAAAAGACTGGGACAGAAACAAGTCCCAAATCCAGGGGGCTAAACACTAAGTCCTGTGGTTCCATGATCAGCATCTGAAGCAATCTGTGGCAAATTGTGAGCTCCCAAGGGCTTGTGTGGCTCCATCCCTATGACACTTCTGGTAGTTACAGCTCCCATGGCTTCTCTATTAGGCTGGCTTTGCTCCCTCCTTGCAGCTTTCCTTAGATGCTCCACATTCCTGGCTCTTCAAACTTCTGGGTCTCCACTGAAGCTTTGGCTTCTCACTCATAGCTTTACACACTGACCTCTCAGAGACACACTGCCTGGCCTTCCAGGCTTTCTGAAACTGGGTGGAAGCCTTTTTAACCCCATAACCCTACCTTGTATTCTGCATGTGTCTAAAGCCAGCACTATGTGGATGATGCCAAGGTCTACTTCAATCGGGAGCAGTAGCCAGGATTCCTTCTCTTTTGCTGCACGGATCAAGTGCCTGGATTGCTAAGCACTCTGAATCCAATTCAAATTTTCTATGCTGAGCAACGTGTGGTTGCTACAGTTTTGGAACCAGGTGCTCTACAGCTTTCTTCTCAAGGCAAAGTCCTTCACTATTGCAGTTCTGAGGCTGCAAAGGGTAGAGACCTGCTGTTTCTTGTGATGGCTTCAGGACATCTTTTGTATGCTCCTGTTCCTTCTCAGCAATCAAGATCTCCTCTGCCCTGTGCTTGCAGTCCTCAGCTTTACCAAAGCTTCTTTGTCCAAATTCACAATGCTGTAAATCATCATCCTGGGCTCTTTGCTCCTGATTCTCAACAAAAACCTGGCTGAAAGTCCCCAACAATAAGCATGCCACAGCTTCATCATTCAACTACCTTGGAATTTCTTCTGTCAGATTAATTAGTCCACCACCCTTAATCTTAGTCTCAGGCAAAGTTTCTGGACATGAGTAAAATGCAAATTTTCTGCCAAGCCATAACACACATCAGCTGGAATCCAGCAACCAATGCAGTCCTTTTTCCTAGGAAAAACCTCCAGAGCCTGGTCTCTATCTGCAGGCTTTCTATCAGCATTCTGGTCTTCTGAGCTCTGACCAGAATCTCCCATACCAAGAGCCTAAGGTGTTCCAGCTCTGCTCTTTCAGGTAACATCTCTGAACCTTTCCAAACTCTTTCCATAAGCCATTCCCAAAGGTTCTTTTTTTTAAAAAAAATTATTTTATTTTTTCTTGTTTCAGAACTTTTGTTTGTTTATTTATTTTTATGGCCGGCTCAGCCTGTCCTGAGGGCAGGGCTGGTGCAGCATGTGGTGCCGGGGATCAAACCACAGTCCCTGAAGCTGCCCAAACTTTCCCAAGCAGGCGCTTTAGACCACTGAGCTATCCTGCCGGGCCCCCCCAAAGGCTCTTGAACCACATCATCAGGTACAGTCACAGTACTGACCCCACTCCTGGTACCATATTTTGTCTTGGTTAGTTTTCTCTTGTTGTTTAGACAAATACCGGACACCCCAAATTAATGAAGGAAAGGTTTATTTAGCTCATAGTTTGTGGAGGTTTCAGACTATAATCAGCTGGCTCCAAGGCAGGGTGACACAGCACAGGGGCAACACTTCAAGATGGAAGAAGACAGAAAAGTAACAAGAGAAAAAAGGGAGAAACCAAGCCTCTTTTCCTCCCCTATATCATAAGCAGGCTACACTGCTTCCCAGGGTGGGTGTAGCACTCACACGGTCTTTGTGCCCTTCTGCCTTGTACAGGATGAGCATGTCAACAAAGTAAGGATCCTGGCTCCTTACTGAGTTGCTTAGTTAAACCTTAAACTTCTCAACTGACACACTATATCAACTATTACAATTAGCAATGCACAAAGGGTCTAGAGCTTGACATTCTTGCCAATACTGTCATTTTCCATGTTTTTTTTTTTTTTTTTTCTTTTTGTGTGTGTTCTGTTTTCTTGTCATTGTACTGGAGATTGAACCCAGGACCTTCATATGGAAATATATCCCAGCCTGTTACTATGCTTATTTTACTTTATGATACTTTTATTTTGAGAAAGAATGTCATTAAGCTGCTAGCTAAGCCGAATTTTATGATCCTTCTGCCTATGAATGCCGTGATTACAGGCACAATGCACCACCACACCAGGCTATTTTAGAAATGTTTATACTCAAATTTCCAGGTCCCCAAGTCCCCTATATAAGGTAGCATGATAGATGTCAGGTAGGTGACACACATCTGTACTCTCAGCACTCATAAAGTTGAAGTAGGAAGATTGCTGCAACTTCAAGAGCTGCTTAGATCACACAGTGAGTTCAAGGCCAGCCTAAACTGTATAGCAAAGACCCTGTTTCCCCCAAAAAACAAAAACAAAAAACAAAATTAAGGGCCAGCACAAATAGCTCAGTGAGGGGCCAGGGAGATAGCTCTGTGGCACAAGTGCCTGCCTGGCAAGTGCAAGGTCATGAGCTTGAACATCAGTCCCACAAAAAACAAAACAAAACAAAACAAACAAACAAAAAACAAGCTCAGTGGGCTAAAGCCCACTAGGCAAGCACAGGGACTGCAGTTTGATCCCAGACACCCCATGCCATGCTAGCCCCACCAGCATGAGCTGGCCACAGAGACCAGGAATACTGATGTATGCTTGTCATCCCAGTGCTGGGGATGCTGAAAACAGGAGGATTACTATGAGTTCAAACTGCATAGTGAGACCCTGTACCAACCAAATACATTAAAAACAGAAAAATTAAATTAGGGTCTGGGGAGATAGCTCCCTGAAGTACCTGCCTGGCAAGTGCAAGGTCATGAGTTCGAACTCTGGTCCCCCCCCTCCCCCCCAAAAAAAAATAAGTGGTGTGATATTTGTGTTTAATCTACACACATACTACTGTAGATTCTGGGTCATCTCAGTCCCTAATTAGCTGTTAGGCTGTATTCTTTAGAGAATAATGACCAAAAACTATATATATTTGGTATGGATAGTCTTAGTTAGTTTTTCATTTTTTAAATATTTTTGATCCATATTTGATTGAATCCACAAATGGGGAGCCCACCAATAAGCAGGGCCATGTGTGGTGTAAGACAAAGGTTCACTTTCATTTTTTGGGATGTGCTTATCCAGTTGTCATGACAGCATCTGTTCAAAATATTATCCTTTCCTTGATGGATGACCTTTGCACTGTTGCCAAAAACCAAGTGATGACACAGGGTGTACCTGTGGGCTTGCTATTCTGCTGCATTGACCTAAATGGCTGTCGCGATGTCAGTATAATATAGTTCTGTGTTGAAGGCAGTAAGCGCAAGTCCTCCAGCCTTTCTCTTCTTTCCCTGCCCCCAACCTCCAACCAGGTAGTTAATGAGAATTCAAACCAAGGCCTTCGCGCTATATTACATTCCCAATCCTTTTATTTTTATTTTCGGGCTGTCTCAGTTACTTTTTACTCATTGCTGGGACAAAATACCCAACACTCAAAATTAACAAAGGAAAGGTCTATTTAGCTCACAGTTTGTGGAGGTTTCAGTCTATACTTGGCTGGTTCCCAGGCAGAGTGGCACATGGGAGAGAGTAGCAGTTATTTCATGGCAGCAGAAAACAATGAACCAACTGCAAGCCTGAACTCTTTCCAAGGAAGTGGTGCTGTGAAGCCTGGAACTCCTCCAAGGAAGGGAGGCACATGGAAGCCTTCCTCAGCCCCTTCATACACCCTTTCAGTGCTGAGTCACTCTAGGGCAAGCTCTCCTGGCCCTAGGGTGGAGACCCCCCAAGTCCCAGGGTGTGAAATCATCAAGCATATCCAGCTAAGCTTCCCACATCTCATGTTGACACAATGTATCATTAACTGCCAAAAGGGCCTAAATTCCCCAGGCTGTGCTCAAATGCACAATCCTTCTGCTTCAACCTGGCAGAGTGCTGGAGAACAAGTGTGTGCCATGACATGTGGACTCCTTTATTTTTCAAGATAGTTCTTGGTGTCCCAGAACCCTTTGATTTTTTTTTTTTTTTTAATCTTTTTGAGACAAGGTCTCACTATGCAGTTCAGGCTGGCCTTGAGCTCACTTTTATAGCCCAGGTTGGTCTCAAACTCACATTGATCCTCCTGCCTCAGCCTCCCAAGTGCTGGGATTACAAGCATGTGCCACCATGCCTGACCTACCCTTTGAATTCTTTTTGAACTTGAGAGTTGGCCCTGCTGTTCTGTGAAAAGAGCTGTTGGAATTATTGGTAGGGACTATATGGGTCTATGGACCTCTTTGGGCAGTTCTGACCTCTTAAAATATGAACTTTTCCTATCCATGAACATAGGATGTCTTTCCTATCCATGAACATAGATCTTCCTTAATTTCCATCAGTTTTCTGGGATTTTTAAAAAAATCATGAAAGAATTTTAGTTAGTTAGTTGGTTAGTTTGTTTATTTATTTATTTTGTGGGACCAGGGTTCAAACTCACAACCTTGTACTTGCCACGCAGGAACTTGTGCCACGGAGCTATCTCCCCAGCCCTGATTTTAAAATTTTTATTTATTTTATGTATTTACTACAAGGTCTACAGCATCTCACTACACAGATCGGACTTGTAGTGATCCTTCCTGTTTTTCAGCCTCCCAAGTGCTGGGATTATAGGCTCAGGCCACCAAGTCCAGTCTCAGTCGCAGTCTCAGTACGCTTGGGGGTGGGGCCAGCATAGCAGGCCAGGGATCAAATTCCTGGTCCCTATAGCTGCCTCAGTTGGTGCTTTAATCTGCTGAGTTATCTGGCCGGCCCTTAGATTTTTAAAATTCATTTCCTATGTCAATTGAGATGAACATGTTGGCTTCTCCTTTGGTTCTGTTAACATGATTATACTGACTGATTTTTATGTTGAGCTACTCTGGTGTTTCCAGGATTCACTTAGTCATAGGGATCATTTTAGTAGATTACTAAATTCTTTTTTCTAATATTTTTGTTAATGGTATTTGCATCTCTGTTGATAGGGAATATTGGTCTGTAACTTTCTTGTCTTAGAAAAAGCTACAAAGTATTTTATAATTTTATTCTACTTTACATACATTACAAAAGGCCACAGCAGTTGTCAGTATATAAACCTTTTATAAGCAGATGGCACTAGGAAGGACAGACAGGTATCAGAATGGAGCCCTGTAGCCAGGGCACACACACAGCACAGGATTTCTGGGGATGGACAAGCAGATGCTGAGTCATCCACAGCTCACTCACAGCTGTTCCAGTCATAGAAGCCTCTCTGAGATGGGTTCACAGTCCTCTTGTGCTAAATTGCTGCTCATTTAAAAACAAAAGTTATCTGGGCAGGGTGGCACATGCCTGTAATCCCAACACTTGGGAAGCTGAGGCAAGAGGATCACTGGCAATTGAAGACCAGCCTGGGTGACAAAATGAGCTCAAGGGAATGGTTGAAGAAAATGTGGTATTTTTATACAATGGAATATTACTCAGCTATAGAGAATGATAAGCTGGAAGACTTCATATATAAATGGATGTCTATTGAACATATACTCATTAGTGAAACAAACCAGACCTACATGTGCAAATATCATATAGTCTCCCTAATATAAGAACTCTAAATTTTTTTCTTTCCTTACCAATATCAATTGGAAGGTGTGTCATGCCCACACCCTGTGCTCTGTATAATTATTGTGAGGACAAAATGCAGTGTGTCAACTGTTGAAAAAAAAAAGTAATGTTTATTGAAAGTGTTAATGTTTAATCGTTTGATCAATCTTATATACCTATATCTATTAATCTGAGCTGATCCAATGATGAAAATATGTAATACAACCATTGTTAAATTTAAAATAAATAAATAAATATTTTGAAAAAAAATACATTTACAATAGTTGAAAAAAAATAAGCTCAAGGGCAGCCTGAACAGCATAGTAAGACCCTGTCTCAAGAAGACAGTCAGTCAATCAATGAAAACCTTCCTTCTCTGTGAGGGTTTTTTTCTTGTGAGGTTTGATATTAAGTGTAATGCTGGCTTCATAAGATGTGGTTTATACTAAATATCTGCTTAATCAATCCTGTTATATTTATGTTCTTGTTTTCAAAGTCTTACATTTATCTATGTGTCTTAGAAATATCCAGTAGTAGCCAGGCGTGGTGGCGCACGCCTGTAATCCCAGCACTTGGGAGGCTGAGGCAGGAGGATTGGTGCGTGTTCGAGACCAGCCTGGGCTACAAAAGTGAGCTCAAGGCCAGCCTCAACTGCATAGCAAGACCCTGTCTCAAAAAGACAAAAAAAAAACAAAAGAAATATCCAGTAGCACAGCCTACAAGTATTTCTGTAATTTTCTAATCTTGTGATGTCTTTATCTGATCTTGGTATTAGGGTCATTTTGGCTTCATACACAATGAGGTCACTTTTTTACTAAATATAAGTAGTATCTGTTTAATTCTGTCATATTTATGTTCTCTTTAAAAATAAAGTATCTATGTATTAAGAATATATAATCTTAAGAATATATAATAATCTTGTATAACTAAGAATCTATTTTAAGCCACCATGTGCAGGGAGTCAGCAAGTTTGATATCAGCCTGAGCAATGCAGGGAGATTTTGTCTCAAAAGGAAAATAAAGTCAGTGGTAGAGCATTTACCTAGCCCATGCAAGCCTCTGAGTTTAGTCATATGTATGTGTGTATGTGTAATATATATATATATATATATATATATATATATATATGTATTACTTGTACTTTAGCTACTTGTACTTGGAAAATTAGGTTAACACTGTCTACTTTCACCTATCTTCCACCTTTAGAGAACTAATCCTCAGACTTAAATATTCACAGAACCTAGAACATTTATTTAAAGTATATGTCCCACTAGGTGTGGTGGTACACACCTGTAATCCCAGCATTTGGAAGGCTGTGGCAGGAGAATCACTTCAAGTCTGAGGCCAAAACAAGCCAAATAGCAAAATCCTGTCTCAAAAAAAAAAGTCTATGACTCATTTAGTAAAAAAATGGAGTCCACAGTGGTATAAGCAACTGCCTGGCAAGTCCAAGGACAAGTCCTAGGTTCTGTCCCCAGTACTGTATGCCATGCTGGTCCCACACTGAGCTAGCCATTGAAACTGGGTGTGGTAGTGCATATTTAGAGTCTCAGCTCTGGGGAGGCTGAGACAGGAGGATCACTACAAGCCTAAACTACAGAGTGAGACCCTATTCTCAATTAATTAATAAAATTTTTAAAGATAAAAAAGAATCTACTTTAAGAGTATATAATAACATATCCTGTAAAATTTAAACATTTAATAAAGGTTTTACTTGTTCTAATAAAGGTCTTTTATGTATTTAGTACAGGGTCTACAGGGTCTCACTACAGATACTGGACTCATAAGTGATCCTCTTTTCTTTTTGCCTTTTTGAAACAGGGTCTCGCTATGCAGTTCAGGCTGGCCTTGAACTCACTTTTGTAGCCCAGGCTGGTCTGTAACTCACACCAGTCCTCCTGCCTCAGCCTCCCAAGTGCTTCGATTATAGGCATGCGGCACTATGCCTGGCTTGTAATCCTTCTATTTTCAACCTCCCACGTACTAGGATAAATAAGGTTTTTTTTTTTTTTTTTTTTTTTTTTTTTTTGGGAAAGGTCTATAGGGATAGGGTGTTCAGGGTCTCACTACTCAATCAGACTCGTAGTGATCCACCTGTTTGCAGACTCCCAAGAGCTGCAATTACAGGCGTGTGCCACCATGCCTAGTCTCAATTACCGTTTCAGTGTGCCCCAGGGGGTGGGGCCAGCACAGCAGGCCTGGGGATGAAAACCCTGGCCCCTGAGCCTGCTTGTAGGCATTCTAATCTGCTCAGCTATTTGGCCGGCCCTAAAGGTTTTAAAAATCATAATAAATCACCATATCGTTAGAGAGAAAGAAGCATAAAGCAGCACAGCCACGTTCATCAGGAAAGCCAGCATGATGAGGTCCTCCAGCAGAACAGCCCAAGAGAACCAGCAGCTCCCTAACAGCCTCCCTAACAGCCGCCTCCTCCTCCTCCTCTTCCTCCTCCTTCTCCTCTTCCTCTTCTTCCTTCTCTCCTTCTTCCTCTCATGCTGCTGGCAACAGTCCTCAGCTGGGCCTCCGACACCCAGCACTGCGCTAGCTCAGTTCAGCTGGGTGTAACAAGTTGACCACCAGTTGGCAATCCACCACACCTGTCCATTCTGCTTTTGTATTCAAGCAATAGCATATGGTCCTAGACTGCTTCTTACATATTACATTATTATGGGCTTTTATTCTGAGCCATCTGTATTCCAGGCTGGCTCTCTAAAAGACTGGCAATGTTAGGTAGGTAGAGTCTTACCCATACTCTTGGAGGCAGAGAAACCTCTACCCTGCAGAATGAAATGTTTTGATGAAGGGTGGGGGTAAGGTGGGATCCCACTTTTTTTTTTTTTTAATCTTTTTGAGACAGTCTTACCATGCAGTTTAGGCTGGCCTTGAGCTCACTTTTGTAGCCCAGGCTGGTCTTGAACTGGCACCGATCCTCCTGCCTCAGCCTTCCAAGTGCTGGGATTAGAGGTGTGTGCCACCATGCCCGGTTTGGGATCCCACTTCTTGATGTTCCTGCTTGAAGAATAGCCCTTAGGATATCTATGGCAGGCCATCATGTGCCACCAAAATGGGATCCCAAGATGCACTGGGGCAGAGGGGAGGGAAGACCCACCTGGGCCTCCTCGGGTGGTCCCTGCTGCTCCTCCCCGTGTGGTACCTGCCCTCCAAGTCCCTTGCTAGCTCCACCACCCTTGTCTGGCCAGAGTCTTTCTCGAAAAGCTCAACTGCACAAATACTTGGCTATTCCCACACCTGCAGATGGAAAGATTTGAATTCCACATTCCCAGGCGGCTCCCGGGCACAGGCATCACACCGAGCCTGCGTAGATGTTTCGCACTTGAAAATAACTCTCCAGCAATCTCCGTTTTGGCAAATGCAATAGACATTTTAAGTCACCCAAGGCTAGAGCACGTTTACCTTTGAAGCAGATAGAATCCATTTCTTGTCATTACTAACAGCAACATCCATCACCCAGTCATTATGGCCCTGAAGAAAAACAAAAATTTAACAAGGACCCTAAGAAAGTACCTTTATAAAAATAACAGAAACAAAGTTAGAATCAATGTTGTCTCCACTTAAGAGCAATAACTATACTTTCTGTTTCCTCAACATTTAGGGTAGAACATATACTACTATAAAGACAGTTGATATATGTATATTGCAGCACTGTATATGTTTTTAAAAACACTTCTGTGGTGTTCAGAAGGATAGAAGGAAATAAAGAATTATATCTGCAGCTGGTCTCAAGCTTTTGTTTGCATTCTTTGTTGTAGGAAATGCCACCCAGGGGTCCTGGTGGTGAGGCGGCTTTTGCCTTCATGTTAATGCAAACTGTTGTGACCCACGGTCTGTGAGCGAATGGTCGGGGGCTGGCACGGCTTCATGACATCTGCATCAGCAGCTCTGTCATCCTCTGGCCTTTCCTTTGTGGAGAGAGGAAGAAGGCGAGGCAACAGGTACGGTAGGAGGACAGGGAGCATGAGAGGTTACAGTGCCGCATATAACGAAAAGAAATTCGAGGGTGCAGGAAGAGAGAGAGCAGAGAAGAGGAGGAGAGAAACTAGGATGACCTGAGAGGAAACAAAAGGATTTTAACCACAGGGAGGTTTAATATTCAGTTTTAGGCTGCTTAGTAGCTGGGGTCTAAATTTTCTTTGCATCCCCAAATCCTAGTTACAGACAAACTGGCCCCACGGCTCTGGAGGTGTGCTGCTGGAGGAGGCGTGGTCTGCATTCCTATCCCTGGGGACAAGGGATCAAGAGTCATGGTACAAGCATGCACAGCTGAAGGGGAGTGTGGGATGGCAGAAGTCATGGGGTACAGGGCCCCTAGAACAGGGACAGTGACTGACCCAATCCTGAATTCTCTTTTTGAGACTCCATATGTAGTTCAAGCTGACCTTGAGCTCACTCCAGGCTGGTCTTGAACTTCTACCCTTCTACTGTTTCCCCAGCCTCAGCCTCCCATGTTGGGATTACAGGAATGTACCATCATGCCTGGTTTTAGTCCTAGATTTTGTGTTGTTCAGTACTGCATCTCTACAGAGCCACTTTGAGTTGGCTGTCTTAATTTCCAGCCAGAAGCACTCAGCTGACACCACCATGTTGGAGCCCCCAGCTCACTGCCTATGTCTTATGATGACATCTGTCCTCCTGCACAGCCCTTCCTCTCCTCCCAGGGTCAACCTTCCTGTTCCATTGACCACAGTGCCTTCCTCTCCTCTCCATCCAAGAGAGCCCCTCCTCCTCTGAGAAGCCCTCCCGGCCCATCCCTGCTCACCACTGCAGCCTGGTCCTGTGTCTGTTTCTATCATGTCCCCTGGTGTGGTTTCTTTAACCCACTTATTGCTATTGAGATTCACTGCTGGTTCTCTCCTGTCTCCCCTACTGGTCAGCCTCCTCAGGAGGCTCCCAGGTCTGTCTGGCTGCTGTGGGATCAGCTTTGGGTAGGGCTTGGAATGATTCAGGAATACAGCTCCAATCTATTGGATGCTGCCATTTGTACCTTCAAGGAGAGCTTCTGGTATCCTTCTGCCACGTCCCAGATGGCCACGGTCCTGTCGAAGCCTCCAGAAACAAGAAAAGAGCCTGCAACGTAGCATGGGAGAATCTGGGTGCGTGCGGGGTCCTCCTCTTCGAGGCCAAGGTGGCTCACTCTGACCACACTGAAACCCTTCTGGGGGGACCTCCAGCCAGTCATAGCAGGCTCTCACCACACATGGTAATTAGGGTCCATAGGGTTATTGTGGATACTGGACAAGCAAATGCGGAACCGTTGCTCCTGGGCAAGTGCAG
>PVJA010037690.1:0-20209 GCA_004027025.1 Myocastor coypus | reverse complement strand
TTTTTTTTTTTTTTTTTTTTTTTTTTTTTTTTTGTCCTGTGTATTTATGTGTAAAAAATGCAGCATTATTAGCTAGAGGCACAGTGCATGCATTAGACACTCAGAAATTAACCATCTTAGCTCTGAAATTTGCGCTGCTCACTTTATAGCTCCTACTGCCTTCACTCCCCTCCCCCTGGTAACGACCACATCACGCCGGCCCTCTAAGATCAATGTCTTTAGGTCCCAGGTCTCAGCGAGATGCCACAGCAGTCTATTGCTGCTGCCCACAACACTTGGTGTTATTTTATCCAGCTTCATTCCTGTGACCAAAAGGACTGGATTTTCTTCTCTTTTTATGTCTGGATAAGGTGTCCTCTGTGTGTGTGCATGGTTGTGTGTGTGTGTGTGTGTGTGTGTGTGTAGCACTTCTTTTAGCCCTTCATCCATTTATGGACATGCCTGTCGATTTTGTATCTTGGCTATTATGAATAATGCTGCAGTGAACACGGGGAGACAGTTATCTGTTTGAGATTCTGCTGTTTCTGATGCATCTATATTCGCAAGAATTCCTGAGCCCACCTTTTAACTATGCAGACTGAAAGATGATGAGAACGATGCTATGTTCAAAGTACATATTAGGAAAAGAAAACTGGAATTATTTATTGGTCAGTTTCAAGTGATGAATAAAAATTATCTACTGTAAAATACCTTGAAAAGAGAAGGCGATGATGGCAAAGACTTAGAGTCAGACTTGGAATCCTACAGTATGCAAAGAGAAAAATGCATTTGTTCAGTTGATTTCAAGGAACAGCCTAGCTAGGTGGGAACCACTGTGAGGGCCGGAGCAAGCCAGATCCACTCTCAAACGCCTGCTTGATTCTATGGTGGCCTCTGAGGAACACAGAATTCACGACTAAAGGTGCTTTTTAAACATTTTGTGCTTTCAAAATGCTTTCCCACATATAATGAAGAAAATGTCAAATAACGAAATGTGTGTCATAGGACAGCGATTCTGCATCATCAGGCATGAGAACCAAAGAGCACAACAACCACATAATTAGTTCAGTGACAAATGTAACAAGTGGCAGAAACCAGAACACAGTCCCAGAGCCTTCTTCCCAGTTAATCAATTTATGCCACTGTATTGCGCTATCTCTCATATACATGCCTTTCCCTTGCCACTTCAGGTAGTTTTTTTATCTTTTTAATTTGTAAGTTGCTCTCTCTGAGAACACTCCTGTGAAATTACAGAAATAATATTCATAAAATATTTAAGCTTCATGAGAAGTAAAATTGTGGTTTATAAATATTAAATAGTAGGTGCACCATTATACTTTATGTTTTTAGCAATGATTAAACACACTTGCATTTGCGGGTCACTTTGAGTTCTACTTATTTTTTAAATCCAGTACATGTTAGAGGCCTCTCTTAATGTGACCCTTTGTGTCACTTACATCCTTCGGGCCCTGATGTCTGTTACATTATATCAGCATAAATAAATACAAGCGATAGGAGACTTTTCAAAAAGATTATATCAAATGGAAAACAGGAAAAGCAAAACAGTTAAAGTGAAAGTTGTAAGGATATTTTAAATCCAGGACAAGAACTAGTTGGGCTGATTGTTGGGAACAAAGTGTCCAGAGCGAGAGGGGCTCCTAATGAGGATAGATGGATCGCCTAAGTACAGCCGAACAGCACAGCCAAGAAGAAATTGTGGTGCGCATAGAGAGCCTTTCCTTTGAATGATGGCTATTACAAGACCACGTTTGAAAACCGCAGAAAGCATTATTCCATGTATTGTACAATAAGTAAACCAGCATGATGAAACAAATATCACCAAGCTGTAAGAGGCTAGAAAATGTGAGTTCTTTTGTTTTCCAAACAAAAGAATTTTCCACTGTCCAAATGCCTGACAGTCACAACAGCTTCCCAGTGGAGATTTTGTTTTGGTTTTATCATCAAGATGAATTAATGAAGAATAAGAAAATTATTTTATAGGTGCATAAAGGTATTTATAGGGAAATATATGAATAATTAACCATTTTAAGCCACATTTTATTAAGAAGCTACAGTAAACAAAATGATAAACATTGTAAATGCATGTTTCCTCATCGTCTGCTAGAGGTATGTCAATAATTGGACTTTTTTTTGTTTAATAATTTCAAATAAAATTTGCATGTAAGTGTATAGGAAATACGTATTTTAAAATGAGTATTACAGTCAATAATCTTCAGAAATAAAGTATACAGTATTTCCTGTAGACTACTCTAATGAAAGGAGAAGAAGCGACTCTTCATAGTCAGCAAACAGTATGATGCTCCTTATGATTATGGGTTCGCTTTTTCAGGAAGCTCAGAAGATCAACTTGATAGAAGTCTTCATAGGATTTTTTTCATTAAAATTAATAACATTCTGGAGTAAGAATTCAACAATGGGGCCAGGGAGAAAGCTCAGTAAAATAAGTGCTTGCCTGGCAAGCTCAAGGTCCTGAATTCAATCCTAGGCACCGCAAAGCAAACAAACAAACAAAGAATTCATCAGTGATAAATAGAATCTGACTTTTGTTGCATCGGCATAATACAGATAGTTATGAACAATAAGACATTTGTGGCTTTATAATTTCAAATCCATTAATAAAGAGAATCATCTAACTTCTATAAACTATATGAGTTGTAAAAATATTTATTGTTATTATTATTATCAATATTATTATTATTGTTTAATGTATTTAGTACAGGATTTCACTAAGGAGCTCAGACTTGTAGTGATTCTCCTATTTTCAGCCTCCCCAGTGCTGGGATTAGAGGCACGCACCAGCATGCCCGGACTCAGTAGCTGGCACATAGTGGTGGTTGGTGGAGTGGCTGGCAAGGCATGTGGTACCTCGGATTAAACCCCAGTCCCTGCACTTGCCTAAGCAGGTACTTAGCCTGCTGTGCTATCACACCAGTCCCTACATGAATTCTTTTAGGTATCAAGTTTGACATCTATAGGTAAATAGCATGTCAAATACAAAAAGGTTGATTTTCAACTTAAAGCAGTTACTTGAAACCAATGAGGTCTTTACTTGTGTTTGGAAATCTATGAGCTGGGACTCAATGAATTTCCAAAAATTCAAAATATTATTGCAGGACAGTCTTCAATTCTATTGCATTTCCACTGCTTTCTGACAGTGTTAATAAAAAAGCACTCAAGTCAAAATTTATACTTTGGTCACAATGCTTTATCTGTGACCATTAGAGTTCCAGGCATCTTATCTATTCTTCTCTGTCAGAAAAACACTTACAGATATGTTGTTAGCAAACATGCAGAGTGATAAAAAGCCTGTGCATTTTCTGCAGATATCACTTACTGGTGGTGCTACTTACCCTTGATTACACGACAATATTAGATGACATTTGAAATACATAAACATATTGAAAAGACAGTCTATATAACAACCATCAATCAGAATTTCAGAGGAAGAGTGAAATTTAGGAATCATCTAATCCTACCCTAATTTCACAGTGTTAGAAACGGTGCACAGAGAAATTAGAGTGACTGCCTGAGGTATGTGATGTAAGTTATTACATTTAGTTTTAAAAGTTCAGGCTCATTGATTTACTTTTCTTATGTAATTCTGAAATATTGATTTAAAGGAAAATGAAACCTTGTAGTTCACCTGTTGTGCATACAGAAAAGATGCAAATATCAGGACGCAGTTAAATGTCTAGCATAGACATGTTAGCATCAATATTATTTATTAAATGATTAATGGTAGCTTGAGTAGCCCCATAGTGCAAGTGAAGGCATTGGGACTCGAAGAAATGGAGTGGACGAGACTGAGTCATTGGCACCCCTTGCTGGTTTAATCCACCAGGCAGAATCTACTGAGCACTGACTCACTGCAAGGTGACATCCGGTGGATTCAGGATAAAGACAAACAAAAATGAATTCTTATTTATGTGATTCAGATGTTTTTAAAGAGCAATGACAATAAGTAAATAAAACATTAGATCACCAATTTAAAAAATGCTAGTATTAACAGTAGAATCCCAGCAAAGATCTGGAATCAATGGAAGAAGAACTCCAAGGCAGAGTGCTTCAGATCATAAGTGTCAGGATCTCCGATAGAGGCAATGCTTAGTCCACTCAAGAAACAGTGAAAGGGTCCAAGAAGTGGTACTTGGGAGGGGCTGATCAGTAAATATCACAGAAGAAAGACAGAGGAGCGAGGAGAGAGGCAGGTCATTAGGACCCTAGGGTTAAGGAAATGTAGATTTTGAGACTTAAAAACATGTTAAACAGAGAAATTAACTGATCCATCTTACTGAACTTCAAACCAACATTGACCAAATGAAATAAAGAAGGCCACTACATACTAGTTAGGGGAAAAATTCAAGATGAAGAGGCAGCACTCAATATATGTACATACCCAATAAGGGAGCATCCAGCTATATAAGACAAATCTTAATGGACATGAAAAATCTACTATCCAATACCACAATCTTAACAGGAGACTTTAACAGCCCTTTATCACAAAAGGATATGTCAAGCAGACAAAAAAATTAGCAGAGGAGCAGCAGAACTGAACCAGTACTTGGGACAACTGGACTTAGTGGACATACACAGAGTGCTCCACCCAAACACTTGTGAATACACACTTTTTTTCAGCTGCACACAAGACATAGCAATCTAAATGATATGCTGGTCCATAGGTCATACTTAAGTATTCCTCAATTAAGACATTGACTTTTCTTCTTCTCTCTCCTCTCCTAAACGTGTGATCCATTGACCAAATTCAACCAGAAAGTAGCCAAGAACCTGCTTTGATGTAGCCCACATAAGTGAACATCTTGAGGATGAGAAGTGTGGAGCATAAATTGGAGTATAAGGAGAAAATCACGACAAACTTCCCTAACTCAACTCCAATGTAGATGTACACAATAAATTGTTAAGAATTTATAGTATCTTTTTAAAAGAAAGCACATATATGCACATATTTAAATACACATCTCTTGGTAATAACTTATGAAATGCCTATGTCATTAAAATTACAAATGTGTTCATGTATCTGGGTAATGTTGTATAAAACTTCTCTATTAGAAAATTATAATAAAATTACTCTATTCGAAGTCAGTGAAAAATAACATATGTTTACTCATCTCTATATCATGAAATAAAACATTCAGTAATTACAATTAGGAATAACTAGACATACAGTGGCATTTAAGAGACTTTCCAAATGATGGAAGAATACTGTGGGCTGGTGAGATGGTTCAGCGGTCTGAAGTTCCTGCTTAGGAAAATTTGGCTAATGGCCGGAACTGTGGTTCAATCCCTGCCATCACATGCTCTGCCAGCCCCAACCCCAGGGCAGACTGACCTGACCATAATAAAAAATAAAATAAAAAGTAAAAAACAAGAATATTGTGGTTATTCAGATTCACCATGCCTTCTTTTCCATTTTTATCTCTCTTGTCTTGGTTGCCAGACAGTGTCAGTCTAAACAGATATTTTCAGTGTAACAAAGGCATCCTGTCTTGCAAGGCTGGATAGTTTTGCAAGCTGGCTTTCACTTAGCAAGTAATGTAGAGTAAACTCAGTGAGGCCCAATAGAATCCTCAAACCCAGAAAATGACACTGTATAAAAACGTTTGCATCTCAAGAACTCACTTGCTTAAGCATCTACAAAGAGTAAGATAATAAGTTGGCTGAGCCAGAGAGACTTTGGTATTTTGTGGAAAATAAATGTGGCTAGCTTTCAAAAATAAATGACTTGGGGTGGAGAAATAGCTCAGCAGACTAAGCACCTGCCTAGGCAAACTCAGCGACTGGGCTTCGGTCCTTTAATACCCCATACTATGTCAGCCCCACCCCTGAGCTGGTGATCAAGCCCAGCATGGTGGTGCTGCTCCATAATCCCATCACTAGGGAGGCTGAAAATAGGAGGATCACTACGCATCCGAGCTATACAGTGAGACCCTGTACCTAAGACATAAAAACAAAGCAAATAAAAGTAAATCGTTTGATAGCCTAGAAGTTCAAGTGAAATCAGTTATTCAGAAACCCTTTTGCTATCACTCAGCTATGACTACAGCATAAAATATTTCTTTGGTGAGAAGCTCAATTTTCAGTGACCTTTTTACCTGATCACTCAAGTATGGGCTGTGGTTCCCAGGAGGATTTCTAGATATATTAAGACCTAATTAAACGGAGGCAGCCGAATGAGGATGGATAGCCTATCTGACTGATAACTTAATGGAAGGAATTAAATTAAATTTCAAGAAGCACTCAGCAAGCAATCCCATAAGACACATTTCTTTGACACACTTGTTTTTGCTATTATTAAGAAAACACACACACACACACATTCTAGGTTTAACTGTGATACATGATCTTTATTAGTTCCTTAAGGTAGTCCAAATAATTCTATTTAATCTCCAATTTATTTGAATTATAGTATTAAAATAATTATAATTGCCTATTTTGCTCTGGGAAAATACATTACCAGTTCTCCCAGGGAGGTCAGGCAATTGATATGTAGTTCTGGGCTCAGGGAATAGAAATAATGTGAGCTTTAAAATCAGATATTTTGTTTCACAGACACTTAGGTATTATTTACTGTAGGGTAAGAAACACTTCTTAAATGTCAGACCACTTGCTCCCCTAAACAACCTTTCTCTGTATAGCGACCCAAAGGAACAAATATACTATCTTCATTCCAATTTCATGACCGAAGATACTGAGGCAGGAGCAGTTAAATAAGGAGCCAGTGGTCAGAGATAATTGTAAGGACGCAAAAAAGGCTTGAAGTTGTGTTCCCCCTGGAGTGACTGGCACATAGTCAAGGCTCAGTCAGGTGGTCTATTCTTAGGTCCTTTTACTAAATTTCATAGTCATTCTCCTCCTCCCTCGACATCTCTTACATGTAGCAAAGACCAAACTGGATTTTCCTTGAAACTCAGGCAAACGAAGAAGCATCTTGATCTTCTGTTGGGACACACTAAAGAAGTTGGAAAGTCACTTACTATCCTCTGTCTACTGACTAGGACCAGAAGAGCTTCCATCTTCTCCATTTGAATTTCTTCTGTTCTTTCCCTCAAGAAGTCAGAAAGGCAAAGAAGCAGCCATCCAGACCTAGAGTAAAAAACACCAAGAAATTCACAAACAGCAGAAGGAATCACAACTGAGTAGCCTTATATGCAAGATCATGAAATCCTACCATGTTTATCAACCAGAGGCTCTGAGGACATTAACAAACTCACAGACCCTAAATCAAATGCTACCATCATTTAATCAACCCCTGTATCTAGCAGTATCTTTACACTTACCAAGTTACTTAACATATTGAGAGAAAAATGAAAGTATTATAAATTTAGAAACCTTACTTCTGCCAATCATTAGTTCTGTGACCAGCAAACCAGTTAATCTTAAGAATTACTTTGTTTATTTGCACAATACAGGGCCCTTGTGGATTCCTAGCTCACCTTCAGGAATTAACGATTTGTCCAGACATAGAATCTACTGTCGCTGTCTTGGTTCCTTCCCCAAAACTACAAAGAGTGCACGGGACTCTTTCTTTTAATTGCTTTTTATAAACATAAGTTAACTCTCCTTTCATTCACCCAACTCCTCTTCCAAAACTCGCCTGATCTCTCTCATCCCTTGTGAGCCTATGTGCTGCCGAAGAGAGTACATCGTTCACTGTGAAAATGCTGGGAGAGACGCTGGGCAGTAGCTGCCTCCTCTCCCTTCACTCTCTCATCTCTCTCTCTCTGTCTCTCTCTCTCTCTCTCTCTCTCTCTCTCTCTCTCTCTCTCTCTCTCTCTCTCTCTCTCTCTCTCGTTTACTGAACTGCTGCCTCATCATCTTCCATTCACAACTGTCCTCTTCACAGAATCTGTTTTCATTAAGGCTAGTGGTGACTTTCAAGTTCCCAGCCCCATGCAGATTGTCCATTATCCTCCGGTTTCAGCCAATAGCATGGAACACCAGGCTTAGTCACTTTTCTATCCTCGTGACAGAAATACCTGACCCACACAATTTAAAATAGAAAAGGTTTATTTGGGTCCATAGTTTCAAGAGTTTTAGCCTGGGGTCCGCTAAAGTAGGGAATAATGGTGGGGGACAGATCCTCGCTTTCAGGAGGGAAAAAGCTATAGAAATGAAGCCACATAAGGCGAGCTTTATTCGGAAGTTTCTGTTACACCCCAGGAATGTCATCAAAGTAGGATCTCATTAGTCACTGATGCCCTGAGGAAGACAGAGCCTTTATTACTGAGTAAATTCTCAACCGCCTATCGCCAGCCAGGTTATCATCATAGTTAGTCCTTTGTGGAGACATTTTAGATACTAATGATAATATACTCCCTATTTATGAGATTTTTTTTTTCTTTTGCACATCTGCAAAACCTCATGGTTGAGTGCCACACCTTCCTGTTTTCATATTCCGTGACCTGCAAAGACTCTATTAGCCAGTCTTCAGTGTCTTTGTGGATGGTCTCTCAATGCCTTGGGTTCCGGCACAACGCTGCATCCACTGATACCCAGCTGTGGGCGGCTGCTGAGGTCTGTGGCAAGGAAACCTGTAAGCTCATTTGATGCTTTGTCCTGCAGAGGCGAGGCTGGGGTGCTCCCGCCCGCCCAGCCCGGTAGGCCACTTCTCTGCTTGGAATGCGTGGCGTCACCTATTCCGTAGCACCACAGCACCGTGGCTGCTGCAGGCACATTTCTGTTCCCCCTCCTCTCTCCTTTGCGCTGCTCTTTCACGCAAATGCGTAGACCGGTGTGAAACACATAACCAGACAATCCAGCCCCTGACCCAGATACAGTTGTCATTCACTATTTTGCTGTTCAACTTTTGCAGACTCACCGTCTCATGGGTTTTCCAAAGCTATTAATGGAAATTATTTATCAGGGATGTTTTGCTATGCTGCAGAGTTTTGTAGGACCCGGGAAATGTAAGTAAATGTATATTGTTAAAATTATGTCGGTGTGTGAGGTTAGAAAATGATTAACACTAGAAGTGTTTCTAAAAGCGTGGGGGAGGTATTTAAGACTGAGAAAAGTGTTTCCGAAGGCCTCAAAATATATAAATAGCTAAATAAATATAACGCAGCTACTTGCCTGCTTTTCAGTTTTCGTGGGGTGTGTCTCACTCACCTCGCTGGTAAATGAGTGACCACTTTATTCTGTGTAGTCTCATGAGGCTCAAAGGCAAACTAGAAATCTCTGCAGAAAACCAGGAATCTGTGCCTGACCCTGCTTAAATATTTGGCTACTGCATTGTACACCAGCTGCCAAAACGTTGCTGTACCGGCCTTCTCCTGCAAGGGACCTTGAGATTTTGCAAATGTGTAGCATGGAACATGAGGAAAAATGCTCTTGTTTTAGCACTCCTGAAAAAAAATTAACTAGTTGTTTCTTTACGGGACAGATAATGTTGACTGAGCAGGAGAAAAGGGAAGACCCAGGAGAAGGCTTCTACACTAGCTCTCTTCCTGGGCAGTGTGCAGCTAGCTCCCTCCCTGGTGATGAGAAGACTATTTTTCACTTCATTTCCAAGCTTACAGTTTGTCCCTCCCTTTCCTGTGACCACTTTTTTTGTTGCTTTTTGTTTTTTGTTTTGTTGAGTGGGAGCCATGCCTAGTGGTCCCTGCCTGCAATCCCAGCACTCAGCGGGAGGCTGAAGCAGGAAGATCACAGCGCTGTTGAGACCAGCCTAGGCTACACGGTGAGTTCAAAGCCAGCCCAAACTACCAAGGAAGACCCTGTTTTAAAGATTAAAACAAAAAGTAGTTGGGAGGGGGATTATTATTTCCACAACGCTCTCTGTTACTTCCCATATCTCTAGGAACTTTTGCTACACAATCAAGGCTTCCCCGTACCTCAGTCATATTTCTCTGTGTTTTGATTGTAACCTGACTGACTTCACTTCCCTGTCCTCAAGCACCTGGGGCTCTTCACAAGGCTCCCATTTACTTCAGGCACTGTCTTAGTTACTGTTTACTCGTTGCTGGGACAAATACCCGACATTCAAAATGAAGGCAAGAAAGGTTTATTTAGCTCACAGTTACTGGAGGTTTCAGTCCATATTCGGCTGGCCCAAGGCTGAGTGGAACAGAGCAGAAAGCATCTGGTTCATGGAGGCGGAACAGCAACACCTAGGTGGCAGAGGCAGCCAACCAAACAGGGCAGCAGAGAGCAACAGCTCTCATCTGTCTCTCTGTCTCTTTATGTTCCTGTCAGGCTCTCTGGCTTAGGATATCCGCCCTAGATCACACGGATAGTCCCAGCCCTACTTAGACTGATAATCTCATCAGTATTAAAACACCTAATCCCAGTGACTCATGAGTCAAGTCTCAATCTATAGAAGTCCCTGCCCAGTGACAACATGAGGTTTTATGGGGAGAACTAGACAGAAACCATAACAGGCACCTTTGACTCCCTATACCAACAGGTTTGTACAGGGGTATCCGGTACCTGGCATAGTGTAAGACACTTCTTTCCTGATGCTGTATCTATCAGAACCTGTGAAACATAGCAGAATGAGAAGGCTTAGGGACCCGGTGGGATGGCTCAGTGGTCTAAAGTGCCTGATTAGGGGGGAGAAGGTTTAAATGTGTATCTGCTTCCCCAACTTGTGTGTCATCTTGAAATCCTCCAGTGCCTATTGATGAAGGAGTAGAACACCTGGCAGCAGTGGACAACGGCTTCTACCTGGTGTAGTAAACAGTGACACTAGGCTCTGCCTCTGCATGTGGCCCGCTGGGCTGCAGCACAGAATTTGAAACTGGACGTGGCTACTATGGCTTGGAACTAAGACACTCCCGCAAATGCTCCTGTCGTTGGAGGCAGGGCTTTCTGAAGATCTCTGGGTTAAGAGCGCTCTACGCTCCGCAGAGGATTCATCCGCTGGTAAACTCATAACTTGATAGGCTTATTGGGAAGCCATAGAAATATGAAGATGAGTCCCAGGTGAAGGTGGTGAGCTCGTGCTTGGAGAGTGTCTCTCTCCCTCTCTCCCTCTCTCCCTCTCTCCCTCTCTCTTTCTCTCTCTCTCTCTGTCTCTCTTTCACTCTCTCCTCTCCTCTCCTCTCCTTTCCTCTCCTCTCCCCTCTGCTCTCTCTCTCTGTAGCCTCTCTAACTCTTTGTCTCCTCTCTCTCTCCATCTCTCTCTGTCTCTCTCTCTGTCTCTCTCTCCCTCCCTCCCTCTCTGTCTGCCCTCTCCTCTCCTCTCTCTCAGCTCTCTCTGTGTCTCCTCTCTATCTCTCTCCTCCTCACTCTCTCTCTCCCTTCCCTCCCCTCCCCCCTTCCCTCCCTCACTTCCCTTCCTCTCGCCTCCTCCCTCCCTCCTTCCCTTCTTTTCCCTGTCTTTTTCCAGCCTTCACATGGTGAGCATCCTTCTTCTGCCCGGCCCCACCTTAGTGTCACAAACAGCGAAATCAGCTAACAGTGAACTGAAATTCTAAAACTGTGAACCAAAATAAATCTTTCCTCCTCACTGTTTTGTCACAGCCAAGGAACACTAGCTGCCACAATTGCCAGTGCTCCCTCTGACACAGAAGGATATTTCTGTACATAAATTAACATGCAAAGATCATTTAATTTTAATAACATCTCTAGCAGAAGTCTGAGGTATGACGGGGTATGATTTCTAATTATGACTTTCTCTGAGATTCTGGAATTTGTATTAGAGATCACTGAAAGTTCAGAAATGGCACTCGGTAAAATAAAAATTGAGTGGATATGGTCATGTTTATTTGCCAAAGGCATGGTTGGTGATATAAAAATATGATCTATTTCAGCAGGCTTGGCAGCATCTTAATAAACGCTCTGGCTCCAGCTGTGATTCCAGCCACTTGAGATGAACTTTTTGAATTAAAGCTTTTCTTCCCCCTGATCCAAGTTCTTTTTATTATCCTCGCTACCTTCCACCAATGTATGTTGTCTCTGAAAATCATGGGAAGAAGGGAAAGAAACTTCTTTTGCTTGGTAAATTTGCATTTTGATTTATATGGTGCTAATCTAGTTAAAGTGGGAGGTGAGGTAAAGGCTCCAGTGAAAATGAGAACTCGGCAGGGGTATCAGGCTAAATGATGCCTGTACGCATCAGAAGGGGAAAGGCGTGCAGCACAAACTTTGGAAGTTTGATGGACCAAGTGACTATAAAATTTGCTTGGAACAGAATCCTTTCATGTTAAAAGCAGGAAGTAAAAGAAGTGTGAAGAAAACAATTATCACCTGTAATCCAAATTTCAACTGATTGTGTGGGGGAAACAATGGCTTTAGAAAGTATGAAGGCAAACTATGGCTTCCCCAAGCAGTGAGCATAGTACATTAATTAATTGGCTGACCCATTTATTTAAATAGTTATCTACTAAGAATGTGCTATGATAGAGAGCTGTGACTGGTGTCAGGAACATAAACACTAAACTTGAGGGCAAGCAAGCCACTCAAAGGTTACATTGAATTCTATGGGTTAAACAAGCACATGTTTTCATAGAGAAAATGCATGGTAAAAGGTGGAGACTCTGTCCTGGACTAGAGGTCAATATCTCCTCCTATGCACGATGTCCATCAAAGACCTGAGTAATAAGAAATGTTATTGGAAAGTAGTCCAGGTGAATGTAGGGCTGAATACAAAAGATCTGAACCTAGAAAAGGCCATGAATATATATATATATAATCGGTGCAACTGAAGGCCCAAACAGTGTGTAACAACTAAAATGAGGGAAAAATAACTTCCATTTTATTATAGTATATCAGAAAATGATTGAGAAAAATATGGGTTTAAAAGTTCTTTGAGTGAATAATTTCACCCTTCTAGAAAATAAGGTGATTGAAGTAATTTAAATAACAAAGCATGGTCCAGCCAGATAGCTCACTGGCCAGATTTCCATCCTGGAGTTCAATCCCTGCTGTGCCTCCCTATGAGGCATGCTGTGTGGCTTAGTGAGACTGGGCGTGGTGGCGCATGCCTATAATCTCAGAGCTTGGGAAGGTGAAAACAAGAAAATCGCTAGGAGTCCAATCTGTATAGTGAGACCTTGTACTAAAATACATAAAAACAAACAAAAAATAACAAAGTGATGCAATGTAAATGATCTTTGAAGAAGGCTGAGTTTGTGGGGAAATTAGCTGAAAACACTGGAACATATTTAGACTGCAGAGAGCTGCTACAGAGATATAAACTCGCGGTGATTGCTGATAAGAGAGAAATGAGGAGGAACATTTTTGTCAAATGATATTGCTGCCATCTTCCGAGAAGGTATATATTTCGGAGGGGGCGTGGAAAATTGGAGAGTCAGTGCATATTTAGTGAGGAAAAAGGAGTTAAGGTTGGTTTTTGGTGTGAGCAAGGGTCAGTTCTATTACAAAAGTATTAAATGTGGGCTGGGGAGCTAGCTCAGAAGATTAAGTGCCTACCTGGCAAGGCAAAGACCCGGGTTCAGTCTCCAGTACTGCATGCCATGCCAGATGCTGCACCAGCCACCGGGACCAGGCATGGTGGTACATGCCTGTAAACCCAGTGCTCAGAAGCTGAGGCAGAAGGATCATTATGAGTCTTAACTGCACAGCAAGACCCTATACCAAATAAATAAAACATTTTTTTAAAAAAATTATAGCAAATATGGCTAATCAAGTAGCTCAGTGGATTAAAGTGTCTGCAAGAAGGCACATGGGCCAGGGTTAGTGAGACTGGGCCGCTCTGCCCCTGGAATGCACTGAAATGGCAATTGAGACTGGGCGTGGTGGTGCGTGCCTGTAATCCCCGCTCTTGGGAAGCTGTAAACAAGCAGATCCCTATGAGTCTGATCTAGTAGTGAGACTTTACAACCCTGTAGACTATTCCTCACACACACACACACACACACACACACACACACACACACACACAAAATTATATCAAATGTGTTAGTTAAGGATAGATGTGTAAGTCAGATGGTGTGATGGGTTAGCTACTATTGTTTTTTAGAAGGATTTTATTGCACAGGGAAAAACATAACAATGTAATCTCTAGTTTCTGTATTTGAACAACTCCTCTTAGATACAGGGATATGATTGGGTACGGCAAAAATGTTTTGGGTATGGGTATGGCCTAGACTGGCAGGGCTGTGAGGTGCAGGACCTGAGCGCCACCTCTCAGGACCCATAGTAGGAGTTCTCATGAGTTCCCTTTAGATTTGGCTGGTGGAGGAAGACCACACTCTAATGAGCTCATTATCAAGGTTTTTTCCTCTCCATAGGCTGAACTGAGTCCTCCAGGGTCTACTTTAAGCGAGAAAAATAACAAATACCCTTGGACAATTCCAAAACCCCAAGTCAGGACTCCTGCTATGTTTTACCTGCACACATGATCTACAATGACCTTTCTTCACTTAGAGCTCACTGAAGTTCGTATATATGGACTGCATCCCATACATACAATTGTAGCAGAGTGAATTATAGGAAAAGACATGCGCAGCAGATACAGCTAACTTGAGTCAGCACACTGTCAATCATGTCACGCATGCTCTGAAGGCTGGAGACACACTAGGCCTGGCATAGCACTTCACATTCTTATGCCCAGTATAAAAAGGGCTTGTGGGCTTGTGTCAGTTTCCTTTTTGTTACTGTGAGCTTATTCCATATGAGCATACCTTTGCTCTTTAAATTTCATCAAACTTAGCTGCCTATAACAAAATTTTTGCCACACCCAATCTTTTGTTATGCACAAGAATCTGAATGTAGAGATAACAAATTAGCATCTCAAAGAAGCAAAGGACAATAAACAAAGCTTAGTGTACGTTGTAATCTGTTACTTAGGGATTTCAGAAAACTAGGATTTAAAAAGGCGATAACAGCTTATCATAAATGATGTCTCCACCCTTACTTGAGACATTGGTGTAACAGCCGATCCTGATTGATATTTCTGCCCTTACTTGAGACATTGGTGATTATCTCCTCTCTTCCTTGTAATCCTTCTATGGTATGACCTAAATAAAAAGGAGATGTTTCTTGAGTTCTGGGTTCACTTTGAGAGAGACAGATCTTAGTGACACTTCTGAAGCTACATTCATCGGGTCTTCTTGTCGTTTCTTTCAGCACCGGATCACAACATACAACAGGTGGTGCCCAATTTAGAGCATGGAAGACAACCAGGGATGAGTTCAGGAAGGCTTGGCTGTGTGGGAAACATACACACAGAGTAGGCAAGACCACCAGCAAAAGCTCGGAGTAATGGGAAACTCCGTTTCAGTAGAAAAAAAGTATGTCCATCTTATAGAGACATTACACAAAAATGTTTTCTTATAGAGACAAGTTTTAGTTCAACAATATACAAATAAAACTGGTGTGTAGATGTCACTGTTCTCTCACAACATGTCCATTACTATTGGTAAAAGTCATTTTGGCTGCATTCATAGTTATTCCACTGATGTTATTTGGCCCATGTATGTTTAATAATTTATTTGACCTTATCTTCTCCAGATTTAAAGTGATTCCACCTACCCATGATAAAATGCCTGGTATGTCTTGAGAGCCCTTAGGTAGAAGCTCTGGAGAGTATCTTTGACTGCTGGTTCCGAGCTACAACCCCTTTCAGCCTGAAGTAGACAGAGTGGTCATCGCTCATATTTCCCTCATTGCAGTTGAGGTTACTTCTTCAGAGGGGGAAATGTTGCAGACGGCCGAGTTAGATAAAAATATTATAGGCAGTCAGACAGAGTTAGACCCTCAAAAGCAACTAAGGGAAGGGATGAATGCTCCTGCTTTGGACTACACCTAAACATCAAAGGTCAGACAAATGCTGAACTCCTTAAAGATTAACATCTGAGATTGATCATCACCCAGAAAGAGCCAGAAAAATATGCCATTTGGAGTCATCCACTTTACTGTCATTTCTGGTAAATATATGGAAAAAATCTGGTAAAAAATAACACTGAGTTAAGGGAAGAAAAAGGGGACTTTTTCTTCTGCAAGAAAAGGACTTTAAAGGTAGAGCTGCTAATAGAATGTTTCCACTGACAGATCTGTCATCCTGCCAGAATACCAGTGTTGCTTATATTAGGGTACATTGGGAAATCTGTAAGAGGAGAGGCAGTCCAGGAGTTAGTTAATACTTTCAATGGAAGCATCATAGATTAGAGCTCTGTGGCTCTGCCGGGACCATAGAAGGAAAGAAATTGAGATGAGAATACCTCATTATTTAAAGGGAACACAACTCATTCTACTCAGATTTAATTTTTCTAGAGATAACATCTATATTCTCAGGACAAGGACCAGAATTTGACTACAAATACAACTATATTGCCCATGGCAAGACTCTCCTTCCATGATGCTGTTCCAACATTTACTGGAGATGTTAAAGAAGAGAATAAAAGGAAAGCTTGAACTCATGATAGCCTTCCCATCCACAGTTGCTACAACCAAAGTAGCATTGAGCCAAGGTGTACAAACTGTTCATTTTGTGCAACAAAGGCACAAGGATTTAAAACAACTATGGACTTCCCAAAGACTTGCAGACTCAGCGCTGAATACAAAGATAAGTGATTTAAAACCAGTGTTTTCATGTTGGGAACTCAAATTGTTATTCATTTTTATTATTTAAATTTAACAATGGTTATATTACATATTTTCATCATCACATCAGTTTAGATTAATAGATATAGGTATATAAGATTGATCAAACAATTAAACATTAACACTTTCAATAAACATTACAGTTTTTTTCTTTTCCTCTTTCTTTTTTTTAACAGTTGACACATTGCATATTGTCCTCACAATAGTTCTACAGAGCACAGTGTGTGGGCATGACCCACCTTCCTACTGATGTTGCTAAGAAAAAAAAGAAAAGAAAATTCTTCTCTTTGAACTAAGAGGAAGCAGATACATACACAGTCCAATGTTCTGCAATTGCAGTGGGCCACCAGTGAAGTTTGCAGTGTTGGAGGCTATTGATCCAAGCCTCCTACAGCTCATCTCATCAATCTAGCTCTGTATTTCATGCATTGTAATTAAGCTTTTTTTGCTGGGCGATCAAGGCCAAGTCAAAGCAAGACCTATCAGGAGCAAAACCATGCACTTATATACACAGGATGAATCAAATTGTTATTCTACAATGTCAACCTTGTTTAAAAGATGATTGGAATACTTCTTCATTAAGTATAACTTTCATCTGATGGAACCAAACTTGATCTGTTACAGAGTATCTCTAATGGCATTGAAAACTTTGATCCTTTTCATGCTATCTTATGGTTTAGTAGAAATGTGGTAGAGATTTGTGTATGTTGTCTCTGTACTATTTGTGTATCCTGTTTAGCTTAGCAATAAGGACAGATCCAGCAGCAAGCTATGGATCAAAAGTCTACAGTCCTCACTGTAATGCTTCAAAGAGTTACTTTTCAAGCATTTAATATGAAGAGCAGGGGATATGTAGAGATTAAAAAAACTAGCATCTTAAAGAAGCAAAGAACAATAAACACAGCTTAGGGCATGCTATGGTTTATGTCTAGTTGTCCCTCCAAAGCCTCATGTGGTCACTGGGATGGAACTTCTATAAATTGAGACTTGATCCATGATCTCTAGGATTATATGTTTTAATACTGATTGCATTATCAGTCTGAGTAGGGCTGGGACTATGGTGTGGTCTAGGGCAGATATCTCAAGGCAGAGAGCCTGATAGGGATATAAAGAGAGACAGAGAGATAGACTAGAGCTGTTGTTCTCTGCTGCCCTGTTTGGCTGGCTGCCTCTGCCACCATTTTGTTGCTGTTCCGCCACCATGAACGGAATGCTCTCTGCCCTGTTCTACTGAGCCTTGGGCCAGCAGAATATGGACTGAAACCTCGACAAACTGTGAGCTAAATAAACCTTTCCTTCCTCATCTTGAGTGTCAGGTATTTGTCCCAGCAACGAGTAAACAGTAACTAAGACAGGGCGGGATGTAATCTGATACTTAGGGATTTCAGTAAACTAGGATTTTAAAAGGCGATAACAGCTCATCCTAATTGATGTCTCCACCCTTACTTGAGACATTGGTGACTATCTCCTCTCCTCCTTGTAATTCTTCTATTGTATGACCTAAATAAAAAGGAGATGCTTCTGGAATTCTGAGTCACTTTGAGAGAGACAAATCTCAGTGAGACTTCTGAAACTACATTTATCAGGTCTTCTCATTATTTCTTTTGGCACAGGATCACAATACAACATCTGAAAACGTGTCCTGGCATCTTAGAGTAAAAATAGTCCACATACTGAAAGCTCTGTGGCACTATGTCTCTCATTATGAACCTTGTATTGGTGTTTTCACTTGCACACATGTTTGTGTGAACCATAATCCCAAATATCGCCAGATGTTCTACTAAATTTTCTTAGTTTGCATGATCCTTCTCTTAGACAATTTTTCCTATATGCTAATCATCCATTATTTTCTACATTTAAAGCCCAACTTTCTCCACAGCTAGTTGGCTTTCATTCCTGTGCCAGAGAGAGAGAAAGAGAGAGAGAGAGAGAGAGAGAGAGAGAGAGAGAGAGAATAAAAATAAAACTAAGCAGAGTGCCCTCCAGTTTTGCACTTCTTTCTACACACCTGTTTATGTATTGCCCACACATGCTGCCTTCCTTTCTGCATTTTGCTTTTGCTTTTATGAGCAGTACTCTTATTCAAGGACGCCTTTGCCCCTCGTGTGCTTGCACAACTACATTGCTCTGGAAATTGCTTTTTCTTTCTCATGGTGTCTTAGTCCATTTGCTCTCACCCTAACGGAACAACTCAAGCCAGGTAATTTGTAAAGAAGCTAATCTCTCTCTTCAATTCTGGAGGCTGAAAATCCCAGGAGCATTGTACCAGTGTCTGATCAGCAGTTGGGAAGAGATGCCTTAATGCGTGATGATGTGCTGCAGAGGTCGCTGCCTGGTAAGGCAGAACAGCCACGCCAGGTACAGCTCCTCTTTCTCTTTCTTGAAACTACTCATGCCATCATGAGGGCCTCCGCCTTCAGGTTCACATCTAATTCTAATTGCTCCAAAGTCTCTTCTTCTGAGCAATGGCTACACATAAATTTAAGGGTTAAATTTCCAGCCCATAACTTTTGGAGGGATATATTCAAGCCATGCCATTTAGATACTACTATGAATATTTCATATTCCAATAGCATATGAAGATGTCACCATCCCAATAGCATATGAGCATCTTTACCATGTTAAATAAATAGAAAAAAATCCTCAGTAGGACACAGCCTCTGTTAGCTTCTCTGCTTGCCTTTGGCAGAAAAATTCTCGATGGGCTGCCTTTAGTTCCTTCCAATTCCCTCTTAAAGTTATCCCCAGCAAGATTTCACTCCATAGGCCACCTTCAAGGTTATCAGTGATCTCCACATTGTTCAAAGCCAGGGACCAATTCTCTACCTTAATCTCCCATCAAAGAACAGCAGCCTTGCACTTAGCTGACAATGACCTCCTTTGTGAGACATCACAGGTTTCCTTGGCCCTCTCTTCTCTCTCTATTCCACTAGCTGCTCTTTCTCATATTTTTCTTTGTGGCTTTACCATATCTGTTTGACCTTCAAACACCTGCAAGTTGAAAACTCAGATCTCAGTTTAGAACCTCTTGCTTTTGTAGCACTACTCCCTTGTGATCATATCGATGGTGTTAAGGACCACCTACCCCCGACTGAAACTCTCAAATGGATACTAGTGTATACTTCTCTGCTGAGCTCTGGCCTTAGAGCTGCGTAGGCTTGGCAGACATACCTGTTGGCATGTATACAGGATTGTAAAGACTGAACCAACGAATTATACCTCTTGGGCTCCAACAATACTGTCCTATAGTATTTCCTAAGTAAGTGGAAACAGTATTCTTCTTATCAATAAAATGGGAAAAAAAAACAATTACTCATGATAGGTGTCTCTTTCATTGCTTTTCTCTGTTGGCACTATCTTAGTCCTAGTTTCAAAATAGGGTCAGATTGTAAATTTTTTATATCATAGGACAAAAGGCTTTTATGGTCATTGCTTAACACTGCTGTAATGTAAAAACAACATTAAGACTATGAAATTAAATAATTATATCTATACTACCACAGTTTCTTTTACCTGGTCATACAGTTCACCAGAGTTAATACTTGGACTCTAATTTGCTAATACTTGCTACGCTTTGTCTTCCTGATGGCATCTTTCTTTTCTATTACATATTTTGATTCCAGTATCCAGAGTAATCCTTATGAGAATCATAGTACCTGAAATCTCTACCCAAACCTTCCTA
>PVJA010037689.1:0-20225 GCA_004027025.1 Myocastor coypus | reverse complement strand
AAAAAAAAAAAAAAAAAAAAAAAAAAAAAAAAAAAAAAAAAAAAAAAAAAAAAAAAAAAAAAAAAAAAAAAAAAAAAAAAAAAAAAAAAAAAAAAAAAAAAAAAAAAAAAAAAAAAAAAAAAAAAAAAAAAAAAAAAAAAAAAAAAAAAAAAAAAAAAAAAAAAAAAAAAAGACAGAAAGAAAGAAAAAGTAAAGAAAGGCTTCCTCCAAATCCCACTGAAAAGTTTTCTAGAGTAATTTCTCAATATTTCACACTACTCTGTGCCTTCTTGAAAATTATAGTAGTGTATGACAACTTCACACCCACTGGCTGCTTTTCTTGTTGACATATTAGGGAGGGTAATGTAATCCTGGAAAAGTAAATATTTTAACACTGTCAATCTAAAGTTTAATGAGGTGTGCATCTTGACCTGTAATTATAATATGGAACAGCACATTGTATTCATCATGGGCCATATAATTTACATGATTTATAATGAATCTCTTATTAGCTTTCTTCTTTGATCAGAATGATTTCTGGGGCTTTACATTCCTCCATCTGAACTGCTCAATCAACATATATCTGGCAAGTGTAGACTTGTGGCAGGGCTTGTTTTAAGGCAAATAGGACACCAAAGAGAGCACATGGTCTCTCTCAGTGAGAACCCACTATGTAGCTCATTGTCTAGCAAATGAGCAAACCAGTTACTAGCTCCCCCTCCTCCCGCGGGATAATTCCTACTGAGACATGCAGACCGTAGGCAGTGGACACCTGTGTTAAACTAGAGGGAATGGCTATCCTGCTGCGAATGGCACATTAACATCTTTGATTTTGAAATTGGAAGGTTTTGATGATTCTTGAGAATAATGATGCTGGCATCATTGGTGCTGCATTGTTGCCAGTGTTCTAGATCTTCCATCTGCTAAGACAGGTGACACAGAGGTGCAGAGAACATCTCTTTATGGTGTGAATAGAAGGAGATGAACCATAGGAATATATTTCATTTTGCATTAGAATTTCTTCTGTGTTTATATCCCAGGATGTGTGATAAAGCAGTAATAAATTCAGAGGAAACAATCACAATGTTTACGATCATGATAACCCTAGCACACACTCATTGTTCTTTTCCTCAGTTTCCTCATGTGTAAAATATGAAGCTTGAACTACATGATCTCAAAGATCCCTTCTGGCTCTCATGACTCATAAATGTGCAGCTTATTCAGCCTCATCCAGGGAATGAGAAGGGATTCTTCTTAAATTCATTTTATGGCTTCCTAGTTAACTATCTTTTGGTAGTCTCTCTCTCTCTCTCTCCCTCTGTCACTCTCGCTCTCTCCCTCTCGCTAGCTCTCGCTCTCCCTCTCCCTCTCTCTCGCTCTCACTCTCCTCTCTCTGCTATCTTCCACTCCAATTATCTTTAAACCATACAATATTCATCCCAAATCATTTTGCTTTTTAATAGCAGGGTAGTAATGAGAAGCTTATTCGCTTATTCCACTGACAGTCAAGATCATTAGATGAAAACCAAGCAGTTAGTTTTTGGATATTATCCTGACATTTAGTGGTCATATCACCAGGGACAGGCAACCTCTCTGAGCTCAGTTTTCCTACTATAAGGTAGGGATGGTAATGATGTCTATGTGTGAAAAGGGAGGCCTGCATAAAGTTGTGTATCAAAACTCACAATTTAGTACATAGTAAGCACTCAGTACACATTAGCTTTTAATATCCTCACTTATATTTTAAAATATCTTATATAAGGAATAGGGTACAGATGCAAGCAAATATGAATCAGAGACAGGAGCACAATATTTGAAGATGGGAATGGGACAGCAGCTGTATTTGCCACCAGCTTGTCCTAAGCATGTTTTCCTTCTCCTCAGACATGTTTCTTATTGTCAGCCCCAGCCCCAGTGAGCTCATTAGACCTGGAAGAGTTAGTATAGCTTTGCAACGTGATTACTTCACTCTCATTGGGGGCTTCCAGATTACTGGGAAGCAATTTGAATATCTCATGTAAAAGGCTTACTGCAATTAAAATAATTATTAATACTTTTTAATATAATGTAAACCTCATTCACCTAAACCTAAACACAAGAACCAAAGGACAGAAAGTGGGTGAGAGGAAGCTCCATCTGCAAAGCTGTGAATGGATCCTGGCTGCACGGGCCGACGGTGAAGCTAGAGGGCCAAGACAGTACCCAGGGCTCTGGAGAATGTTGGGCCTCATGAAGAGACTGGACCTTGGCAAAAAGCTGCTTGGCTTCTGCACTTTTTGAAGCATCAAGCTAAACTCAAATGAGTTTCATAAAATAAGCACCCACAAACTTGCTTATAAAACCAGCCCACCACCCCTTACCCTGCACACACACACCACTATCTGCGGTGCATATTACAGCTCGACAGCCTGATGTGAAGCAGGGACCTACAGGGATGCTACTTCTCAATGAGTCCTGTGATCTTTCTCACCTACACTTGCATCAACACAGGCAGAATTTTGTCATTAGCCCCTTTAAGAGCTCTTCTCACCTTGACCCATTTCTTTCTGCTTTCTGGGCTGCAGAACTGTGTCTGATCATCCAGTCTGATCCATTGTAAATGGCTGGCTTTTGCAGAGAGAAAGAGGAGCACTGAGGAGCCTGTATATTTTTTCCAGATTCCATTCAGTCAAAGAAAAGTGACTCTTGATGAGGCTATTCTTTGAAGTGTGTATTTATCAAGTTTCAACAGTGAAAACATCAGGCCTGTTGACTGTTGCAAAGATTAATCCCAGTTGTGCTTGTTGGGTATGCAGCAGAACAGTACCAAGGCACTTAGACTCTGAAGCCACATGGTCAGCCCTCAGTCTTAGCTGCCCCCAATAGGCCACAAGATGAGCAAGTTTCAGAACTCCATGTGTGCCTCAGTTTCTCACCTATGTATGGCGGGCGATGATCATCTTAGGCTGGCATTAGTTAGCCCTTTTTTTTCTTAAGGAAAAACTAAGCAAAATTAGTCAAATATCTAGGATCCTGGATCAATCAACAAATGTGCTTTCTAGGAGGAGCAGCATTTGATGCTATTCCAAATTTTCTTTCATCTGGAAAATTGTTGAAAAGTGTATGGCTGGGATTTCAAGCTATGTGGCTCCATAGTGCTCTCTGGTACTTCATTTGTAACAGGGAGACTCTGAAAAGTCACCTAGTTTTAGTGGCCTGCTATGGTTGATTATAAGCTCAGGATATAAGAAAAGAATTTCCGGAGAGTCAGAGCTTAAAAGCCCCACAGTACACACAATAGTATCCATTAGCATTCTGTGTGGCACATCTGGGCCCTGAGTGCTCTGAGAGGCAAAAATATCACGGGAAATGTGCTGCAAGTCACAATGTGCAGCGTTACACTGAGCACTCTTTTATCAGTCTCTTGTTTGTTCTTCCCCATTAGAAGCTCAGACATCAGGACGCAGGTTGAAAACTAGTTTATTATTTTTATTAATTGATTCTTCAGGGAAAATGCGAAATTTTAGGGAAGAATTAAGTTAGCATAATTTACTAGAGAGAAAAGAGGCTGACCAACAACTTGATTACTCCCTTCATATACGCAGAATTGCTAAAAGAAGGCAAAGGATCCAGGAAAGGCTCCTTGTTCTCTCTAGACACACAGCTGGAATTGAGGATTAGGGAGCCTGAGTTAGACCTGGGGCTGAGAGAATTAGGGCAAAATTTAAAGATTTATCAAGAAAAAAAAAAAACCTCATTAGTATACTGACAATAAATAATATTGTATTAGGGTTGGCCAAATAGCTCAACGTATTAAAGCACCTGCAAGCAAGTGCAGGGGCCAGGAGTTCGATCTCCTGGGCCTGCTGTGCTGTGCCATCCCCACCTCTACCCTTGGGGCATGCTGAGATAGCAGTTGAGACTGGGTGTGGTGGTGCACGCCTATAATCCCAACTTTTGGGAGGCTGTAAACGGGCGGATCACTCACAAGTCTAATCTAGTTGTGAGACCCTGAACACCCTGTAGACCAGTGGTTCTCAACCTTTCTAATGCCATGACCCTGCAATACAGTTCCTCATGTTGTGGTGCCCCCAAACCCAAAAATAATTTTGGTAGTTACTTCAGAACTGTAATTTTGCTACAGTTATGATTCGGAATGTAAATACCTGATATGCATTATGTATTCTCATTGCTACAAATTGAACATAATTTAAACTAGTGATTAATCACAAAAACAATATTTAATTATATGTTGAGTAATATTTATTGCTAATTCTAATAAATAACATTTTACCATGGCATAGCATGGGTTTAAATATGTATTTTCCGATGGCTTTAGGAGACTCTTATGATTTGGTCACTTGACCCCTGCTGGGTTCCTGACCCACTGGTTGAGAACCGCTGCTGTAGACACTTCCCCCCACAAAAAATTTTTTAGTTTATTTTTTATTACTTTTAATAAGAAATTACAATGTGACAATTTCAAAACACATTAGTAGTACATTCTCATTAATTTATACAATGCGTATTGTGGTCCTCATTGTAGTTATACAGAGCACAGGTGTAGACATGATAAATTTTCTAATGATTATTAGTACAATAGATTTCTTCTTTTTCATCTAAGAGAAGGTAGTTGTATACATAGTCAAATGCTCTACAACTGTAGTTGCCTACTGGAAAAACTGGCAATACTGGAAGCTGTAGATTTGAGCCTTGTACAGCTCAGCATACTAAACCACCTTCACGTTTCATGTGTCATATTTAAACTTTTCTGCTGGGTGGTTAAAGGCAAGTTAAAGCAAGACCCGTACAACAAAACATGTAGTTTTTTATTTCCTGAGGTCAGTCAAGTAACTTCAGGATTTACTTTGAAACTGTGTACAAAAAAAAAAAAAAAAAAAAAAAAAAAAAAAAAAAAAAAAAGGAAAGAAAAGAAACTATGTACAGTGCTTTTTAGAACTGTTGTCAGTGTCAGCTGTCTAAATGAGTCATGGCCATTACTTGACCAGTTTGCTCTCTGTGAAAGCCTGAGAGAATGTTTTCTCTAGTTGACTTTCCTTAGGTACACTGTATACCTTCAATCCCTTTCCTCTGTGGTCCCTTAATCTCCTTGAACAGAAAATTTGGGAAACCACTGAGTTACAGGATGTTATAGCACAGGTTCTGTTCTGTCCTGAGTCCTCACTGACCTGGAAGGGCTAAGGCCAACATATTGACTATCCTTATAACCCTTCTTTTTCTCTAATGTTTGGTCTGTGAACTTATATTCTTAGCTCTCCAGAAGAAAAGCTTAGTGATACTATTACTCTTAAACATGGGTGGTTGAACTTTGTCATTGTCTTTCTGACTATCAATCATCTTAGACTTAACTTGGAATTGGTATTTTCCAAAAATCATTGATATTCTAATAAATATCTATGGAATGTGATAAAAGCAGTTACACATTTTTACACAGATATTTAGAATTATAAACATGTACTAAATTTTAGCCTATCCATCCTTTGGCTTTTTTCCTCGTCTCTTACTCTCATTTATACCCTTTTTTGTTTTATTTTTTTTTATTTTTTTTCCTCTTTTGTTTTCTTGTAAACCAACCATTTACTTGAGAGAGAGTATAACAGTGACTAAAATTATATTAGAAGCAGCACACATCTAAAAGGCCAGCACGACAGGCATTCAAAGCATAGTTTTAGGGATACATATTGCTATCATTAGTGTCAAAAACCTTTTGAGGTTTCTTAGGACCATTGTCTATCTAATCCATCCTGTGCATATAAGTGTGTAGTTTTGCTCCTGCTATGTTTCCTCTCTTTTCGGCTTCCAGATACTTAGCTGTTTAACCCTTAAGTCTTTGATTTTCATTCAGCTGTGTCATGCCTTTCCATTTTTATTTCTTTTGAGTTCTTACACTAGGGAGACTAAACGATATTTACACATATAGGTCTGGTTTATTTCACTTATGAGTATATGTTCAAGATCCATCCATTTATATACGAAGTGTTCCAGTTTATCATTCTTTATAGCTGAGTAATGTTCCATTGTATAAAAATACCACGTTCTTCATATGATGGGCATTTTGGTTGTTTCCAAGATTTGGCTGTTACAAATTGGGCTGCTATAAACATAGGTGCACAGATATCACTATGGTATGATGTTTTCAGTTCTGGGAAAATTCCCAGTAGGGGGATAGCTGGATTGAATGGGATTTCCAGCTCTAGTTTCAAAAAAAAATCTAAAAAATTTTAAAAATTTTTTATTACTTTTAAGAGCCAGTGAAATGGTTCAGTGGTCTAAAGTGCCTGCTTAGGAAAGCTTAGGCTACCACAGGGACTGCAGTTAGATCCCCAGCACCACATGGTGCACCAGCTCCACCCCCAGGGCAGACTGAGCCAGCCACAAATACAAAAACAAAAACAAATAAAATTTTTATTACTTTTAATAAGAAATAACAATGAGATAGTTTCACAACATGCTAGTAGGACAACCATAATAATTAATACAATACACATTGCTGTCTTCATAGTAGTTGTTCCAAAAAATAATATTGTATTAAAATGTTTTAGAAAGTCTATGCAAAAAATTAATAATGAACAAAAAATGTCAAACTCTTGAAGAAATCAGGGTGGGCATTCTTGCTCCATCCTCCCACGGCCTCAGATTCCACCCTGGCTGAGCAAAGCCCTGCTCAGACTGGTCTGATTTCTCAGTCGGCTTCTGTCAGTTATTGCGCACTGCGTAGTACCACGCGTGCCTATGCTACATAGTTCTGTCCTATGAGATTGTCTCAGCATTTTCAGGTACATTTTTTTGCTTATTGCTCAGAACTATTTGAGAAAGTCAGGAACTAATGACACAAAGTGGATTGGGAAGAGAGAATGCTTTTCTAGTGAAGGAGCAATCTGTCTCATCAATGGAAAGACACAGAGCTTCCATTTCCAAGCGCCTCCCAGAGACTCTGGGGGCCAGTTGCTCGGTCTCTGAGTAGTGAGGCGATTTCAGATGTCCTGGGGGCTTGTGCCATGCTGTAAGTGGATTCTCAGTGGAACACAAATGTGTGCCCACATGTCCCAAGTCGCAGGGGTGAGGTGCTGAGGTCAGGGGGCTCAAAAGCAGCACCATCATGTGTGGAGCTGCTAAGATTTTTTTTTTTCTTTTTGAGACAGGGTCTCACTATGTAGTTGAGGCTGATGTTGAGCTCACTTTTGTAGCCCAGGCTGGTTTCAAACATCAATCCTCCTGCCTCAGCCTACCAAATGCTGGAATTATAGGTGTGTGCCACCATGTTCAGCCCAGTTCTTAACACATAAGGCTGTTTCTAGTGCTGTGGAATACTTAGCTTCCCTTTTACAGGTTCTGTGATAACCAAAACAATCTTCCACCCTTGGAGAGCTGGGCTAAGGGCTTTGAGAGGCACTGGTAAGTGCTGGCTAGAGATACCCTACAGTCAGCATCAGTAACTGCCCTTCCTTAAGTGCTTCATGCTCAACATTGCGTATGCAGTCGTCTTTAGTATCTGCTGGGGTTCCTTTCTAGGGTTTCCATGGATGTTAAGCTTCACAGGTCCTCAATTCCCTTATTTGAATGATGTAGTATTTGCATACAGCATACTATCCATTTTAAGGTTTTCTGAGACCATTAATAGCATTTAATACAATATGAAGGTTAATTAAATGATTATTTCACTGTATTGTTTAAGACATAATTGTAAGAAAAAATGCCTGTCCATGTTTGGTACAAATACAATTTGTTATCAAATATTCTCAATGCTTGGTTGGATGAATCTCAGGCGCAGAGGGTCAATTGAACATTATTTCTAAAGCTTCGTATAGTCTTGCAAGGGTCTATCCCTATCCAGATGAGAGTCTTCCCTGTTCTGAACATAAAGAGGTCCTTCTTCCAACCTTCCTACAGAAACTGTTTCAGAAGTTCCTGGCAATCAAATCTGCTGATGTGTTAAGTGACAAAGTAACTGCAGGGCCTAAATTCAAGGTTTTGATTACACTCCTCCCTCAACTGTCTCTCAGTCAAGAGGCAGACAGTGACTCAGTATAAAGCACAGAGCCATTCTGTGACATCCTCAAGGGCCCAGGCAGTGATGGCTGTGCTTGACAAGTAGGTACACCAAAAGTTGGGATTACTTATTGTGCTCAGAGTCCAGTTCCAAGTAAGTGAGAAGAAAGAACGTGGGGAGCACTTGCTCACTCAATTTGAGCTGATAAATTAAATAGAGTGCTGTCCAACAGGGAATAACTGTTAGCTATGAGAGGCTGTGGTATCTGGGCTGCAAGTGGTTCCTGAAGGCCTCCAAGCAGTGCATGAAAGGTTCCTCCAGAAGCCATCTCTCAGCACTTACTCTGCCAGGTCTTTGGCATCTCATAGTGGGAACATGAACGATTCTAGCATCTCTGACCTTCTTTGTTCATAATCTAAAAGTGAGTAGACTGTCATGTTCTCTGTGCAACATAGGAATTTCCTTGAATTTGACCATCCATAGAGACAGTTGATTCTAGCCCAATGCTGTTTCTAGGAAATCCATCAGCTGTTCCTTATCTTCTTGGGGTTGCTAGTGACAGTGGCTCCTTCAGATATCACTGGTCAACACTAACTTGTGGCACTGTCTAAAGATGTGATTTGGCAAAAGCCCTCATGTCTGCTGGGAATGCTATGGTGATGTGACTGTGGTAAATGAACTTGAATCAGGTTCTTTGTTCTGTTAAAGCCCTGACACAATTAGTGGGATATAACTCTTCAAATCACAAATAATAAATAATAGTGTTGATTGAGTCTCTCCTAGCCATTCCAGAGTATAAAAGGCTTTTTACAAGTGCCAAGGGTCTATGCCTCATTCAGTATGATTGTCCTCACTGAAAAGAACCTATGGCAGAAAAAGAACAAATTTCTCATGAATGTAGACTGAATATTGGTGAAAAAAGAGCATGTAAGCCAGAGAGCTCTCAGGCTTCAGGATAGCCAAGATAAGATACTAAAATCTCAAAATTTATTAAGTGACATTCAAGGAAAACTGAGCCACCTGCTCTTTCCACAAAAATACTGCCAGAATCTTTCCAGTTCCAACAGTTATACATTTGAAAATGATCAAAAGTCACTGGAGAAAAAAAGAATCATCATACCCATGAAATCAAACAAAAAAGGATTAGCAGGTGTTTGCCATGTTCTCAGCAGTGATGCTCATAGGTAGGCACCATTAATATCTATATTGTATTGCCAGAAAACCAAGGCCTAGGGAGGTTAGGTTAACTACCCAAGATCACATAGCTGACAAGTGGCTAAAGCAGGAAAATTTAAGACCTAACTTCTCATTAGAACACTGCCCAGCACAGCTCATTGCCAAAACTCATTTACCAAACATAGAGACTCCTGGATCAGGCATTCAGTGAAGAAGTAGTGTATAAGTGCTGTCAGTCACTTGAAGTTACCAAGGATTTGGAAAGCATCTGACAGCACTCATGGTGAAATCAACTGCCATACACTCCATTCTCACAGAAACCTGGAAGATCAGATGTTAAAACCATTATCCAGTCTCTCCTTATTTCACAATGGTAATAATAGCAATAATGACAATAAAAACAACAAACTTGACTTTAAAAAATCACAGCATAGCAAAGGAAACTGGACATTGCTTCAAATATTACAGAATTGATCCTAATCTAAGCTGATGAAAGCGTGTTACCTTTCTGCCTACTAATTGTTTTGCATTAAAATGAATGTGTGCAGAATTAGAGTTGGCAAGTAGAATCCCAGCTTTGCACCTAACAGGCTCATGACCTTGACAGATACACACTGTGCTTGCAACCACTTTCCTTGCTTTTGAATAGTTGTCTTAGTTATTCTTCTATCATTGTTGGGACAAATACCTGACACTCAAAATGAAGGAAGGAAAGGTTTATTAAGCTCACAGTTTGTGGAGGTTTCAGTTCATATTCGGCTGGCCCAAGGCTGTGTGGAGCAGGGCAAAGAGCATCCAGTTCATGGCGTCAGAACAGCAGCAAAATGGTGGCAGAGGTTGCCAATCAATCAGGGCAGCAGAGCAGCAGCAACAGCGCTAGTCTATCCCTCTGCCTCTCTTTATATTACATTCAGGCTCTCTGCCTTAGCCTCCGCCTTAGGCTACACTCATAATCCCAGAAGTACTTCGACCCATAATCCCATCAGTACTGAAACACATAATCCCAGGGATCATGGATCAAGTTTCAATCTACAGAAGCCCCTGCCCAGTGACTACATGAGGCTTTGGGGGGACAACTAGACATAAACCATAATGTTCCGCTCCTGGACCCCCAAAGTCTCATACATATCACTTTTTACAAAAGACATTTTAGTCCATCTTGGAAAGTTGCCAAAGTCCCAACAGTTTCAGCATTGCTGAAAAGTCCAAGTCCCAAGTCTCCTCTAAGATCCAAGGCAAACTCAACTGTGAGCCACTGTACAATAGAAGAGTTAAACATGTCCAACATTCAAAGGCATAAGATAAACATTACAATTTGAAAAATTGTAAACAACAGGGTAATACAAAACATTGGTACTAACACATGTCCAAAATCCAGCAGGGTAAATATTAAATACCGTAGTTCCAACTGGAGCATTCCAAACAGTCTGCACTGAGTTGTGAGCTCCATGCAACTCCGCTCCTATGGCACTCTTAATTCCCATGGCTTCTCTCTTATGCTGACTTTGCTCCCTCTTAGCACTATCCATATTCTTGGCTTTTCCAAAATTCTGGGGTTTCCACTGAACAGGCTTCTCACACCCACCTTTACACACTTCCCTTTCAGGGGCACACTGCCTGGGCTCCTAGGCCTTCTGAAATCGAGGTGAAAACCTTCTTAACCTCAGAATTCCCACATTCTGCATACACCTATGTGGATAATGCCAAGCGTTGCTGACAGCTGGAGCAGTAGCTGGGCTTCCTTCTCTCTTGGCTGGAGGGGTCGAGGGCCTAGATCATTGAGCACTCTGACCCTGATCCCAAAAAACAAATTCTCCATGCCGGCGCCATTTTGTAACCTGGTTTGCCTGCTGCCGCCATTCTGGTACTTGGGTCTCTGAGGCTTTTTTTCTCAAGACAAAGCCTCTCTCCTTTGCAATTCTGGGGCTGTAAAGGGCCAAGAGCTGCCACCTTTTGTGATGCTCTCAGGCCATCTTTTTGTTTCTCTGGTTCCTTCCCAGCAATGGAGATCCTCTCAGCTCTATCTTTGCAGTCCACAGTTTTCCTGGTGCTTCCTTTCTGGCCAAACTCACATTTTAAATAGTCCTTCTTGGCTCTTTGCTCTTGGTTTTCAACATAAATCTGGCTAAAAGCAACCAATAACAACCACACCACTACCCCAATAGTTTGCTTCTTTGAAATGTCTCTTGAAAGATTAATCAGTCTGCCATGCTTAATCTCAGTCTCAGGCAAAGTCTCTGGGCACAAGAAAAATTCTTAAAGACTTTCAGCTAATCCATAGCACAAGTCATCTGGAGTCCAGTGACCAAGGCTGTCCTTTTTTCCAGCAGAAATCTCCTCAGCCTGCTCATTACAGGCAGGCCTTCTGTCAGTCTTCTGGTCTGAGCTCTGACCAGAATAGCCCAAGCTGAACAGCTGAAGCCATTCTAGTGCTTTGTTTTTAGCCAACATCTCTGAACTTTTCCTATCTCTTCCCGTAAGCCATTTCCAAAAGCTTGTAATCCACATTGTCAGGTATAGTCACAGCAATGACCCCACTCCTGGTACCAAATTCTGTCTTAGTTACTTTTCACTCATTGCTGAGACAAATACCTGACACTCAAAATGAAGGAAGGAAAGGTTTATTTAGTTCACAGTTACTGGAGGTTTCAGTCCATATTCAGCTGGCCCAAGGCTGAGAAGAACAGAGCAGAGAGAATCCAGCTCATGGCGCAGAACAGCAACAAAATGGTGGCAGAGGCATCCAATAAATCAGGGCAACAGAGCAGCAGCAACAGCTTGAGTCTGTCTCTCTGTCTCTCTTTATATTACATTCAGGCTTTCTACCTTAGCCCCTGCCTTAGGCTACACCCATAATCCCAGAAGTACTAAAACCTATAATCCCAAGGATCATGGATCAAGTCTCAAACTCTAGAAGTCCCTGCCCAGTGACTACATGAGGCTTTGGGGGGACAACTAGACATAAACCATAACAATAGTACGATGTAATAACATATGTCTGTGATAGACATACTGAGTAGGACAAGGATTTACATAAAGATAGGCTTTTCCATAAGTAAGTTGGCTTGCCCATTTCCATCTATTCCAGAGCCTAAGATGCCCCAAACATGAGTTCCCGTTCACTCATAAAGTTTTATAAAAGAAGTCACATTTCTTAATAGGCTTCAAAAACTCTGTTGATTGGTGAGGGAGTAGTTAGAAGTGCTTCAGATATGCCTGAACTTCTGCCTGCTCAGCCAAGTGGTACTGTGTGCATGTGTGACTTGCCATGTGCACTGGCCATACCATTCTCTGAATATTTCTTTTAAGTTTCTTTTTTTTTTCTTCACAACACTTCTTAATGGATATACTCTACCACTCACACATAAATTCTCTGAATATTTCTTTTAAGTTTCTTTTTTTTTTCTTCACAACACTTCTTAATGGATATACTCTACCACTCACACATAAATTCCCCTTAATCTGGGGCTCAGTTGCTTTTTCCTTTTTAATGGTATGAGATTTTTGTTTTTTAATTTTATTTATTTATTATGTATTTAGTACAGGGTCTACAGAGTATCACTACATAGATCAGACTTGTAGTGATCCTTCTGTTTTCAGCCTCCCAACGCTGGTAACAATGGCTTCTATATTACATATTGTAACCTTCGAATTAGTTGTTCAGATTGCAAGATATAAGCATTCAAAATTTGTCAAAAAATTAAAAAGCAGAAAAAAATTAAGCATTAACTATTCCTTTCAGTAGACCAGCAGAAATCAACAGTATAATTATGCAAGCTATCAACTTGAGATTGAACTTGGACCTCTAAAAGCTTGTTTATTAGCCATCACTTTTATAGGATCTGTGTGTGTGTGTGTGTGTGTGTGTGTGAGTGTGTGTATGCGCGTGCACACGCATGCATGCTACTCAGGACTTTGCACTTGTCAGACAGGCACTTATGCCATTGAACTATCTCCTGACCCCAACTATCTCTCCTAGAGATTGAATGAATGAAAGAGAACTGGACTTGGCTTGAAGACAACATGGCAGAGCGTGTCCTGAGGGACAGTTACCCCTCAGGAAGATGCAGGTGCCTGTGGCTCTGAAGATACTGTTATAAAAGCCAGTGCATTTGCACCTGAGGGAGCTATACAGACTTGGGGAGATCTGGGGCTTAACTTGTGTTTGCTCTTTAACAGAGCATTGGTCAGTAAATGAGGGTGCCTAGAAAGAGCAGTTCTTTTTTCTAGAAAGAGCATTTTTAATCAAGCTGCTGTCACTGAAAGCTGTGCAAATGGGTGTAGCAGATTGCTGAATAGAAGTGTTGCAAGCTTTCTTACATGGAAACTTTGTTGAGCTATTAATTGCTTTCCCCTGTTCTCAGTAAGCCCAGAGAGCATCTTTTATTTAGAGGGACACTACAGAGCGGAGAAGAAAACACCACAGCACATGCCTGAGATGCAGCCCCATCCCGAGGCTCTGAACATTCCCTCTCTGCCAGCTCTCTTGCCCTTTAAGTATGGCTCCCAGATAATCACTCCTGAGCAGTGATCCACACAACCTTAAACAGCTGCTGGGGTGATTAAATGCCTCTGCTTCGCGAGGCTGTAAATCAAGCTCAGAAGCCAGTTATTGCGAGTGTACTATAAAGCGGTAGAAGTTATTGATACTCTACTGCAAAATGTAACATCAGACAGGAAAATAAAGGATAAACTTTGTTGTGAAGGTTTAACGTGATGTGTGGATTTTCCTTTGCACATTCTCTTTCTGCGATTGCTGTTTTTCTCATCTTTTTTCCTCAATTTATTTTCTCTGCATTACTTGCTGATGAATGCCTCTGGACTCAAATCCAGCACCTGTGCAAATAACACCCTGTGTCCCTATGGACTGGAGAGTAGTGATATTAATAATGTTCCAAGGCATAAAGCATTGCCCTGTGCCCTACCATTTTTATATAATCTTTATAACAATTGATGATAGAGATATTATCTTGATTTTGAACAGAGAGTATTCACTTGAGCCTAATCACAAAGCTGGTCAGTGTTTTGATTTCTCGGTCTACTTTCATGCAACTTAATTGTGGCCAGAGCTTGCTGTTACAAAATGTGTCCCCTAATCTCTGGCTGTGCAAAATTTGTAGGAAGGTTCCTGGACAGGAATCTTTTTGTCATATGTTTTTGCCTTTTAAAACATTAATAATAGCCGCGTGTGGTGGCGCACGCCTGTAATCCCAGCACTCGGGAGGTGGAGGCAGGAGGATCAGTGCGAGTTCGAGACCAGCCTGGGCTACAAAAGTGAGCTCAAGGCCAGCCTCAACTACATAGTGAGACCCTGTCTCAAAAACACACACGCACACACACAAAAATAAATAAATAAATACATAAAAAATAAAACATTAATAATAATCTGGTAATACTTTCCTTATCCACAGAACATCTTCTACGTCATTCAAAGTAGTTCCATCCTTTGCTCCTTGTCCTTCCTTGATATTTCAGTTCTTCCTCACATTTGCTTCCATGGCTTCTCCTGCTCTAGCTTCAATTCTGTAATAAGGGGAGAAGGGGCCCTATCAGAATACAGAGAAAAGGCACCTAAACTAACTGGGAAATTGGGGCCTCAGAAAAAGCTTTCTGGAGGGTATCATGTGACATGAAGAGAAGGAAGAGGGAGCAGGTGAAGAGAAGGTCGCTTGAGGGAATGCGTTGGATATGAAAGTTCACAGAGGGTGCCATCTTGGCAGATAGGGGTGGCCATGCTGGGAAAAAGTTGCTTGGTGTGATGAAACATGGATGATATGGCCCATGCTGTGAGGGATGAGGCTGAGGAGGTCGGCTGAGGCCAGAGATGGAAGACTAAGGGTTTTATGCTAAGGGCACCTCAAGGCTTACTTGACTTTAAATCTGGTATTCAGACTGAGGAACTTTGCCATGACTGAGGCAGCGTTGATCCGGCCTTCTTCTTCTCCAAATGCCTAATACTGTCCTCTTTATGTGCACTGTCTTGTATATCAGTGAAGCTCGTGGAAGCACTATGTGCTTTTCCTCCTGAGTGTCTAGAAGTACTTAGTGATGTTCTATGGGCTGACCAATTTAGGGGGAGAAGTTGAAAGCAATGGAGAGCTGCACCTTGTGAGATCTTCTTAGACTCTTCCCAGTGGCCATTTCCACTGATGTGACTACACTTAGGCACAATGAACTTGAAAATGAAGGACGAGACAAGGGTGCTTCTGCATGCCCCTTACCCACTGTTTCTCTCACAACTCACTGGTCACAGAGAGTGTTGTAGGGGCAGTGGCAGCCATAAGAGCACAGTTTATGTCCATGCCCGGTGCTGTTGAGCTCTGCCTCCCACGGGACTTGGCTCTGGGAGCCAAATTCCTCTTTAGCAACACAGATGTGGAAAGAAATCACTTCAGTTGTTTTCTCTCAGCTTCTACATTCTGTATTCTGTGTCTTTCATTTGGTATTCGGAAAGACCTCATATTATAAAACTTTCCACGGTTAAAAATGCAGAGTTCAGGGAAGAGAAGCTTGACTTCCTGCCCTGTTATTTGAGAATGGCTTCTTATTTCTCCTCAGGCTCCTTTTCCCTGACAGGCTTTTGTTGAGTCTGGATAAAACATGGCTCTTCCCGAGTTTCTGAAGGGTTAATCCCATCATAAAATTTCATTGCATGCGTGCTGATTGGCATTTCAGACTGGCACAGCTAGAGTTGTAGCTTGATATTTGATCTGTGGAGTCTCCCCAACCAATACTGTATTGTCTCATTTATTTTACACCTTCATAAGAGAAGAGGGAATTATAAGGACATTGAGTTTCCACAGTTGCAGGTTGACCTTCAAGGGCCAATTTAAAATTTTTATTTTGCTCAATCTGGTTAAAATAAATTTTAGAATGCATACCCTCTCCTTGCTACATATAAGGTTATACTTTGTCCATGGCAAATGCTGATTATGAGGAACATAAATCACTGTACACTGGGCTGTGAAAAAGCAGACTTTATGACAACATTCTTGGGATATTTAGGGCTTCATTACATCATAACTTCTCTAAAGTTTTCAGTTTTAATTGTTTTATTTTTAAGTAGAGCCTACATTTCCAGCACTTTTAAATTTATTATTGATTATTCAGTAGTGTTACCTAGTTAAGTAGTCCAGGTTAGGCTTAAACGGGTGGTTCTCTTGTGTTAGTGTCCCAGTGTGTTGAAATTTTAATCATGTGATAACACATGTAGCTCTAGTATCTTTTTTTAAAAAAGTTACTGCTTTCCCCTCTGAGCAGTCAATTCTGGCTGCTGTTGGAGGGTCTGCTTCAAAGCTTCCTATTCCTCTAATGTTCTCTGGGATGGGAGGCTAGAAATCTAAGTTCGTTGAATGATATGCTTTGAGTGAGAACCTATAAGAATATCAAGAAATAAAGTGTATAATCTGTAGCAGTGCATAAATTCTACATCACATCATCTTTACACTCAGGAATAGAGCCTGCTTAATGCAGCAGCAGGCAGGGCACGAGGACTCTTCCATTTCAGCATCTTTTGGATCTGCAAAGCTGAATCTGGGAAGCTGTTCTCCAAGCATTCTCTGGACTCCTATTTATGTACATCAACCCTTCTGATGTCTTTACCTTATTTCTCTTTAATATTCTCCCCAGACCAACAAATGGTATCCTGTATCTGCACTTAAATTTGTCATGAAGTCCATTTTTACCAAAATAGTGGCTATCCTTTGTATTTGCATTTTTAGATTTCACTGTTTATTAAAAATAAGCCCTTGTTTCTCAGAAAAGATATGTTAGGGGACAATAAAGTATCTTGTTTTTCTGCTTGTCTTTCACCACCTTGCTTCATCTCCTTCTGCTATACTCACATCACAGCCCTGCTGTCATCAGGCCTCTGTGCTTAGGCCGTGCTGTGAGTGGTCACCATAGCATAGGTGACACAGCCTCTGGCATAGCCATAGTTTTTAGGGTTATAGATTTCCATTTCTCCTGCTTTTATCCCTCCAGGACATAGATCCTGACTGGTAAGTTCATGGGCAGTGATGCTGACAAGAACAGTAGTGCCTTTATGACAGCTGCAGGGTGCTCCTTCATGGTCTTTGTAGTTGACTAGGCTGTTGAAGCTTCCTTCTGGATGGGTGTAGTGCCTTTGCTAGTTTCATTCTTCACCTGAGGAAATTGATCTTTGATTTATCATTGACTACTAGGAACATGTGAATGTTCCGAAATTGTAGAGGCCTGAGCATTTAGTGCATGAAAATGTACCAGCTTCAACAGATTCTTAATAGGCTTATAGTTCAAAGAAGTTAGAGGGAAAAAAAAAAAAACACTCTTATAACACAAAGAAATTCCACCACTTAATATAGCCACCATTTCAATGAAAACTGAAATGGATTCTACAAGCACACCTGTAAACACACCCACACACATACATGCACACATTGACACATGAAGAGACAGATAGATAGACAGACACACACCCCATTCAGCTTTTGATGAAGAGCTTTATAAGAACTGAAACTGTAAAGTACAGACGCAATTCCTGGGCATTTAGTAGACGAAACTGTACCAGCTTCTATAGATTCTTAGCGGATTTATAACTCAAAGAATTTAGAGAACCATCAAATTACATTATCTTTTTATCGGTTAGACTGAGTGTACAATTATATGGTGTGCTAGGGAAGAAAATAACAATTGCAGAAGTATTACGAAACACTCACTGCAGAGTGGCTGCTCGATCACAAATATGATTGCCTATTAGTTGTTCTGTCCCAAATGTGAAGCTGTGTGTGCTGGTAAGTGAGCGTTCTCCTGGAGAAGAAAGCTGAAAATAGAGAAGGCATTATTTGTGACATTAACCTGAGGCACAGTTCCGCCACTTGATATAGTCACCGTTTACCATGGGAACGGAAATGGATTCTACACACATGCACACATACACACACACACACACACACACACACACACACACACACACACCCCTCAGCTTTTGCTGAATAGCTTTAAGGAAAACCTGATACATCAGAAAAAAAAGGAGTCATCAAGGCTGAAAAAAGCAAGAAAAAGAAGAAAGAGGAGGAGGAGAGGTTGAAGAAGAGGATGATGATGAGTAAGTTCTAGCGCAGTTCTTTTTTCTTCTCTATAAACTATTTAACCCCCCTGTACACAACTCATTCCTTTCAAAAAAAATTGAAATGTAAGGATGTGTAAGATTTGTTTTTAAACTGTACAGTGTCTTTTTTTGTATAAGACATTACCGAATGTGTCTTTAGATAGCTCTGTCCTGGTGGTATTTTCAATAGCCATTATCCTTGCCTGGTACGGTATGGAAGTTATAAATTGGCATGGAAATTTAAAGCAGGTTATTGTTGGTGCACAGCAAAAATTAGTTATATATGGGGATGGTAGTTTTTCATCTTCAGTTGTCTCTGATGCAGCTTATATGAAATAATTTTTGTTCTGTTAATGGAATACCACTCTGTCAATGCAAAAAGTTGCAACTGTTTTGTTGACATTCTCAATGCTTCTAAGTAAATACAATTTTTTATTAAAAAAAGAATTTAAACAGTAAAGTACAGTGGTAAAGACCGTAAGCATTGTGGGTCAGGAAGTCACAAGAAACAGACACACACATGTGTGCATAAACACACACACACACACACGCACACACCCCTCAGCTTTTACTGAATAACTTTATAAGAATTTAAGCAATAAAGTACAGTGGTAAAGACCATAAGCACTGTGGGTCAAGAAGTCACACAGTCAATTTACTGACACATTTTGTGGCTCAATTCCCTCACTTACAAAATGAGAATTACATTTTCTACCCTGAAGGGTTGTAGTACAACTACAGAGTCAATAAGGTAAAGGTTTAGATGCCTGGCCCATAGTTAGCAGTCAATGAGTGTCAGCTGTTTTTACTATAGTATGTCACCAACTCATGCACATGGAGCTGTAAGCTTCCATAGCCGTGCTATATGAGACTCACCTTGTCAGATTATGGATGACCCTGATTTATAAACATTCTCTTGGAACTCATTTATAAGTTGTGGCCCCACTATATTCCACTTAAAATTATTCTAAAGTTACTTTATTAGATGACTAAATGTCTTATTTGTGCCGCTGTGTACCAAAACACCCGAACTTGAATAATTTGTTTAAAAAAAAAATATTTGTCTTGAGAGTTCTGGATACTGAGAAACCCAAGGTTGAGCAGGCAGAATTGTTGGCCAGACTACTCTGTTTTCATATCTGCTGATGCGAAGGGATGCTGAGTTCTCGCAGGGAGGCAATCAGCTGAGCACACTTGCAGCCTCTTCTGTGAGGACCAAATCCCAGCCACAAGGGACGGAGCCCTAAGGGTCTAATCTTTTGTTGGCCTTGCTCTCTTAGTAGCTTTGCCTTGGCCAGTAAGCTTTCTTTTCTTGTTGTTTAAGGGGTTTTTTGGAGACAGATTCTCTCTGTATGGCGCAGGCTGGCTTTCAACTTGTGGCAATCCTCCTGCATCAGCCTCTTGAGTTCTGAGATCACAGGTGTGTACCATGCTCAGCTGGCCACTTAATTTTAAAGTCTAAATTTTGGAGAGAATACATATGAACATATGAATCACACTAGCATTCATGGGCATTAAAGGATAACTGGGTAGCAGTTTAAAACACAATTTGTGCTGGACATTCAACTAGCTTCATTTGTTTTTTTCTTTTCAATTTTTTTATTGTTTAAATTTAACAATGGTTATATTACATATTTTCATCATCAGATCAGTTTAGATTAATACATATAGGTATATAAGATTGATCAAACAATTAAACATTAACCTTTATAAATCCACATTACATTTTTTTTTTCTTTTCCCCCTTCTTTTCTTTGAAAGTTGACATATTGCATATTGTCCTCACAATCATTCTATAGAGTGCAGTGTGTGGGCATGACCCACCTCCCTATTGATGTTGCATAGAAAAAAGAAAGAAAGAAAGAAAAAAGGAAAGAATATACTTCTCTTTGGAGTAAGAGAAAGCAGATACATACACAGTCAAAGATTTTACAATTGCAGTGTGCCACCAGTGAAGCTTGTGATGTTGGAGGCTATTGAATCTAAGCCTCC
>PVJA010037688.1:0-20219 GCA_004027025.1 Myocastor coypus | reverse complement strand
AAAAAAAAAAAAAAAAAAAAAAAAAAAAGTGAAGAACTTTGGGTACATTTTTTAATCTGCAGGCATCAAATTTTTCCAATTGATACTTCTATGTACTGTTTAAATGAGTGTTCAAATTCCAAATGGTTGCTTCAACTCTAGATTGGCCCAATTTCTTACTTTGTCTGTCTGTCTGTCTGTCTGTCGGTCTGTCTGTCTGTCTGTCTGCCTGCCTGCCTACCTACCTACCTACCTACCTACCTACCTACCTACAGTCATGTGAATCTTGCTTTCTTCTGCTTTGACTAGAAGAAAAGAATAGGGTGATAATTTGGCAAGATAGTTCAGTGGACTAAGCACCTGCTTAGGCAAGCACAGGGACCGGGGTTTGTACCCTGACACCACATGCCTTGCCAGTCCCACTCCAGGGCACACTGAGCCAGCCACTGAGACTCAGTGTGGTGGTATATGCCTGTAATCCCAGTGCTAAGGAGGCAGAAAACAGGAGGATCTCTGAGTCCAAGCTGCATAATAAGACTTCGTAATAACCAAATACATAAAACAAAACAAACGTGTTAATTTAACAGAATATTTTATAACTTTTCAGGTTCAGAAAACAATAGTTTTTCATATTTTACAGCTAGTTAGAAGTTGCTTTTAGGGGGACTGGGGAGATAACTCAGTAGAATAAGTGCTTGCCTAGCAAGCACAGGGTCCTGAGTTCAATACCCAGTACTGCAAAAAAGGAAGTTGCTTTTGCATTTTTTAAAACTAGTATTAAAGATACTAATGTCTATGTTGTTTATATATATAAACTTAATATCTTGTATCATTATGATTTATAAGCTGAGTGTATAAGATTTTTATGTGTATGCCAATAGAATTTTGTCTTATTGCTTATATTGACTATTATGGTACATAGAACATACACATTTTTGATCTGTAATGTTTTCTCAACAAGTCAGTGAAAATGAAAATGCTCAAACTGTTTAGAAAAAAAAAAACCAAAAAACTGTTTAGAGTCAAGTTAGTTCTCTGCTATTTAAAGACAACCACTTGGGTGAGAGATCAGCTATAAAATGTTAGGCAGTGCATTCACTGTGAATATAGGTAGTAAAAATTTTATCTACCACACATATCTTCTGTAAGTATTATCCAAAATGTAAAAATTTAATGGTTTAGTAAAACTTACATGATGCAGTTATTCTCAAATTGCAGCCTTTTCTTTTATCTTTCTTGCTGACCTAGCGTTTAGAGTATTTATTTATTTAAGATTCTATAGGGTGTTGAGGGTCTCATACTTATTAGATTGGACTCCTAGTGATCTGCCTGTTTACAGAGTTGTGCGCCACCATGCTCCATCTCAATTGCCATCTCAGTGCTCCCCAGGGACAGGGCTGGGGCTGGGGTTGGCTCAGCAGGCCTGGGGATTGTACCCCCAGCTCCTGTACCTGCTTGCAGGCACTTTAATCTGCTGAGCTATTTGACTGGCCTTTTTTTTTTTTTTTTTTTTTTGTGGGATCACGGTTCGAACTCATGACCTTGCACTTGCCCAGCAGGCACTTGTGCCTCAGAGCTATCTCCCCAGCCCCTGGCCTTTGTTTTTTGAATTTTATTTTTCATTTTGTTGAGGATGGTTCGCTTTAAAAATGAAAGTTTGGGGCTACTCACTGTTTAATATGTACACCTTAGGGACCTAGTCAAGTTTTTGGTGGGGGGGCTTTTTAAAACAGTAATCCTGTTATACCTCACGTTATTGTGAGTCAGGAATTTGGGTAGGGTTTGACTAGGAAATTCTTCTCCAGTAAGTTTACTTGGTTATATTTATGTAAAAGGTCATAGAATTCCATTTACAGTCTGGTACATTGGCCATAATGGCTAGCAAGTTAGACTTAGCTTGAGGCTATCAAATCAAGCATGTATATGTGGCCTCTCTGGCATGTGGTTCAGGATATTTAGACTTCCTAAATGGCAACCTAGTGCTCCAGGAGAAAATACTCCAGAAAACTAAACCCTCAGGATGTACATCGTTTATCATATATCCTATCTTAGATATTATACAACCTCTCTTTAAAAAGTAAGTCACAGAGCCCAGACTCAGAGGAGAGGATATAGTACGTAGCTACTAGTAGACGTGGTTCATTAGGGAGAGAGGTCATCTGTGGAGACTGGCTGCACAACGGGATTTGTGATTCTGTAATTCTGCTTAGTAGATATAAAACATTTTATGACAGTGTAAAGTGTGTTGCTCAAAGAAGGACAATAATGCCAAAAGGGTTTGAAAAGAGATACTGTCCAGATTGTATTGAATGTGGTTTTTTTTTTTTTTTTTTTTTTTTTTTTTTTTTTTTTTTTTTTTTTTTTTTTTTTTTTTTTTTTTTTTTTTTTTTTTTTTTTTTTTTTTTTTTTTAAATTTTAGTTATTTTTTTTTTTTCTTGTTTCAGAACCTTTGTTTATTCACTCATTTCTATGGCTGGCTCAGCCCGCCCCAAGGGCAGGGCTGGCGCAGCATGTGGTGCCGGGGATCGAACTGTGGTCCCTGAAGCCGCCCAAGTTTTCCCAAGCAGGCGATTTAGACCACTGAGCCATCCCGCCAGGCCCCTATTGAATGTTTTAAGGTATACCACATGTAGAAAAATTGCAGAATATGATAAAATTGTCTTTTTATATTTCCACTATCTTATTAAAATTAAAAAAATATTGTAAATTTTAGTCACTGTGTATTAAGCAATTGGACTGGCAAACAGTTAAAAGACAGTCAGGAAATATAAGGGATCTTTATTTTTATATCTTCTCCAAGATCTTATCTGTTGGGAACTTTGCAGTTTGTCTTATTCATTGTATATGCAACTAAACTTTGATTTAGTTTTCTATAACTTTTTTTTTTTTTCTTTCTTTTTTTGGGTGGAACCAGGGATTGAACTCAGGCCCTTGCATTTGCCAGGCAAGCACTTATTCTACTGAGCTATCTCCCCATCACTCCCATAACTATTCTTATACTCTCACTAATTTTTGTACGAAAGGGAAGAACCAGTTTTTAAAATTATAATCGCAGCCTTAGCATGATATTCTCATTAATAATGTTCCATATTATTTGTCACTTCATATATTTTTGTAATTACTTGTAGTGTCTATAATTATAAAATTTTAAATTTTTATTATTATAGCCTGATACTCAGTGAGTACTTAGTATTACCCTGAATGACTGACTGGACCTCTATTTTTAACATGCCACTACAAGATAAATTGCTTTCTAATTAGAAAACCTTCTAAGCCAAATGAAATAATAATGTTTATTGTCTAAGGTTGGTTATATGCAACCCCTCTGACTCACAACATTAAGCCAAGTAGAAATGATGAAATGTCAGAAAAATTTAAGTGCTGTAGTTGGGAGGAATAAAAGACAGTTTCATTCCTCATTGACTTTGAAATTATATCCAGGACAAATAAGGAGCATCAGAAAAGAATAGTGATAGCTGTGATGAACATTTTTGTTAATTAAGCTTTCATTTTACCAGTATTCTGACAGCTAAGTTCATAGTTGGGCTGAGTAAATTTTCTGTTTACATAGGTACATCATATATTCCCTATGATTTTTATTTGTCTCTTACTCAGATACCCCTAGTATAGGAACCCTCTCAAGGTATAACCAATTCCTTACCATTTGTTAATACATAAGTGCTGGTTTTAGATTTTTCTCCTGGCTTGAATGTAATTAGCTGATTAAGGAGGTTTATTCCAAATTCTGTAGTCTTGGTGTTACCTAATCTTGTAGAAGATAATTTAGTTGAACCTTCCTATGTTCAGTTAGAATTACACTTAACTCACCAGGCATTTGAGTCTCTTGTTCTATTAAAAGATTTTTCAGAGAAAAGATTTTTCCACGATTGATTCTTCCTTGAACTAAGAATAAGAATTAAGACTTGAAGTAAGACTTTTTTTTCTTGTATTATGGCTGGCTCAGCCTGTGGTGTCAGGGATCGAAGTGCGGTCCCTGCTTAATCTTTCCTAAGTAGGTGCTTTAGACTACTGAGCCATCTCACCAGCTGTAAGACTTTTTTTTTTTAAAAAAGTGTTATCTAACCTAAATGTTTCATGTTATAGATTTAGTGACATTCTTGTTTTTTGGCACTCTGGCAGACAGATGGTTGCTATTTTTCATTTAGTAACTAGGTACTTGAAGCCATAAATATTTGTCTTTTAAGTCTTACTATGCTTGAGTTAAATTATATAATACAGAACTAAGCAGAACTTTTGTCCCATGAAAAAGCTACTCTGGGGATTCTTTTTTTAAAAATTAATTTATTTTTCTTGTTTCAGAACTTTTGAATTTTTTAAATTAATTAATTATTTATTATTATTATTATTTTTTCTTGTTTCAGCACTTTTATTTGTTTATTTTTATGGCTGGCTCAGCCTGCCCTGAGGGCAGGGCTGGCGCAGCATGTGGTGCCGGGGATGGAACCGTGGTCCCTGCAGCCACCTAAGCTTTCCTAAGCAGGCACTTGAGACCACTGAGCCATCCTGCTGGGCCCCTGGGATTCTTAAAATAAAATATGCTTTTGAACTATGTTTGATCATGTACGTGTGTATTTTGACCTTTTTTTTATTTTTGCAGGACCAGGGTTCAAACTTATGACCTTGCATTTGCCAGGCAGGCACTTGTGCCACAGAGCTATCTCCCTGGCTTCTAGATTATTTTAATGAGAAGTTAGGTAATTTGAACCACGTTGCTTGTTTGCTGGGACTTTCCTTAGAATGTATGCCCTAGTGTCATATCCATCAATGATTATTATATCCAGCCTCCTCACTGGAAAAAATGGCTTAATACCCAGGGTTCATACCCAGTACCACATGCTGTGCTAGCCCCACCCCTAGCCGTACTCAGCTGGCCATCAAGACCAGGTATGGCGGTGCACATCTCTAATCCCAGTGCTGGGGAGGCCAAAAACAGGAGGATCACGATGAGTCCCAGCTTTGTAGTGAGGCCCTGTATGAAATACAGTGAATTAAAAAAAGTTTGAATTGGATATGACTTTCAAATATGTAAATTTGTTTTGGAGAAGACATTAGGAATTTTATCTGGACTTGGATTATCTCACTTGAAAAACCAGAGCTAGATATCCCAGTGCTCAAGAGGTTCAGACAGAAGGATCATTGTAAGTTGAAGACAGGCTGAACTGCATAGAGACCCTAACTCAAAAACAAAACATACCTACAATGTTAAATTGATCCTGAGATTACTTATCTGTGTCAGATCTGGGTGGACCTCACAGATTGCACAGTCCCCTACAAAGTGTGCTCCAGGATATCCCAGGTATTTTGTCCTTGAGATTTACTACATTATTTGAATTTTTCATGTATGTGGATTTTGTTGAGCCTGTCTAAAGAGAATATAGAGTAGAAGAAAGGAGAACTAAATTGCCACAGTATTTGCTTCAGTGTTATACTTGGTTCCTAACCCACACAGACAATAAAATTTCATAATGGGTTTACATGGCTATTCCTTTAAGTACTGAAGATGCTGTACTTCAACGATAAAAATACTTGATTTTTGAATGTCAGGCAGTAGTATGGTAGTGCCCCCTCAGAAAGTCAGTGAAGCCGGGCGTGGTGGCGCATGCCTGTAATCCCAGCACTCGGGAGGCTGAGGCAGGAGGATTGGTGCGAGTTTGAGACCAGCCTGGACTACAAAAGTGAGCTCAAGGCCAGCCTCAACTGCATAGTGAGACCCTGTCTCAAAAAGACAAAAAAAAAAAAAAAAAAAAAGAAAGTCAGTCAGTGAAAACTTTTATTATAGGTATGATTAACAAAAGTTTGTTATGGCATTTTCTCCAGAATTTAACTTAGAAACACTATTGCCTGTTACATCAGTTATATCATTTACATACTGATGACTCTTGGGAGCTTAAGGAAAATGAACAGTGAACAGAAATGAGAATTCTGAAGACTAGGCTAAGTTGTAGACCTTTAATTGATGAATTGTAGAGATAGCATCATGACAACGAGCCCCTTTGATAAGGAGATGGATGTCTTAGAAAAAAATCAGCCTCTTAAAGTTTCAAAGTTCTTTAAATTTTGGCTTGTTTTAGTTTCTGCATTGAAGCAACTCATCTGTCCGTCTGTCTGTTCGTTCATTCGTTCATTTCTCTCTCTCTCTCTCTCTCTGTACTGAAGACTTAAGCTCAGGCACTTGTACATACTGGGCAAGTGTCGGAGTCCCTTTCTGGCTTTTGTCTCAGCCTAGGAAGTCTAAACTTACAACCCTAAAACCACGTTATTGGAATTCCACCAAGTTAATTCCAATCTACCATTCCCAGCGCAACCCATGATGATAACAAAGACACTTAAGACATGTGTATGTATGTATGTATATATATATATATATAACTATTGGGTGTCCGAGGAGCCCTAAGTCCAGCCACTTTCCGGAACCAGGAGAGAGACCCAGGGCTGCACTCAGATTTTATTCACTGGAGAAGGAAGAGTGGCTTGCAAAAGGGAATTGTGGAAAGAAGGTCAGAACTGGAGGGAATGGTGGGAAGAAGGTGAACACTGTGAACTGGGTTAGGTAGGAGTCCTGTATTCACTTACGCCATATTCAGAGATACGCAAAGGAAGTAATTTGCAGGATGCAATTGAGATAGTACGTAATATCTTGGGGACCTGGTGCTTTAGCCCTGATGTGTAATCTTTCAAGCCCCAGGAAGTCATAGCCTCTATCTCGAGGCTGGATCCCAGCTGACACCATGGAGCATTGGCTCTTTGTCCTGTTATCAGGGAAACACGCGTGCCATCTTCAGAAATTACCACCAGCACCTCGGCTAGGCCGATACACACTGTTTAAGGCCAATTGAAAGGATAGTGAGAAGTCCTAGCCAGCTTTGTACATTTCAGTAGGAGGGAATAGGGTCAGGCTCAGTCAAAATGAAGACAGTCACTTTTCTTTCAAGGAGAGCTGCTCAGGTGGTTCTCCACAGGCAAGTACTCAACCACTAAGCAACAGCCCCAGCTCTTAAAAAAAAAAACAAAAAAGAAAAAACCCCTAAAGGTTTGTAAATATGCTTAATAATTTTTTTAAAGATACTTAGTTATTTTATTTATAAGTATACATTTAATACAATGAAATGAACACTGATACATTGAAATCTAGTTAACAGCACTATATCAGTATGTACCATTTTGATGATTATATTATTTTAAACAAACCACACTAAAAATTAATGTCAATAAAGTTCTTGGTCACAATATTAAGAAATATAGTATAGGGCCTGGCAGGATGGTTCAGTGGTCTAAAGCGCCTGCTTAGAAAAGCTTGGGCGGCTGCAGGGACCGCGCGGTTTGATCCCCAGCACCACATGCTGCGTCAGCCCTGCCCTCAGGGCAGGCTGAGCGAGCCATAAAAATAAATAAATAAATAAACAAAAGTTCTGAAACAAGAAAAAAATAAATTAAAAAAATTATATAAAAAAGAAATACAGTATATAAATTGAAAATATGATTGTTTAAAATTTAAAAAGGGGAAGTTAACTCACTTGGACAGTCAAGAGTTGAACACAATCTGAAAGAGGAGGGGCTCTGGTCCAAATGACAAGTCTCCCAGGTTAACAGAAGAGAAGAAGCAGAGTTGTTTTCAGAGGCTAGCAGAGTTGCTCCCCCAGGGAGAATGTTTCCCAGGGTCCTCCACTGTGCTTGCTGTCACATTACTGAGTTTGAAGGCTTGCCTTGTGAAGCTGCCTCACCATCTTTTCTGCCTCTGAAATTAGCCTTCTACAAGTGCCTGCTTGGCAAGTGAAAGGTCGTAAGTTTGAACCCCAGTCCTGCCAAAAAAACCCCTGAGAACATCGACACCAGTTTGATTTTCTTTAGCAGAAGATTCTAAAAAAGCTGCTTTCCAAGATTCTGCCAAATTTTTCCCTTCTTTATAACTGTTTACCCTTTCCATGTGCAGGTCTTTCTTATTCTCAACCAACATAGTAATTATTTGCCCTTCCCCCATCATATCCAGTAATTTGCCACTTAAAAACTTTAGATTGAGGTGAGATAGCTCAGAGAACAAAGCTCCTGCTTTGGCAAATGCAGGAACCAGGGTTCAATTTCCTGTCCTACACACTTGCACGGCCCCCTCTCCCCACGCCCCATGAACTAATAATCACTTGGCAGAGGCCGAAACCAGGATCGCCATCAGTCCCATCTGCGTAATGAGACCCTGTACCAAATACACAAATTAAAAGAAAGCTTCTGATTGATGTAATGGTATACAAGAATATAGCCATTAATATCTCTGGAGTATGCCTGAGAAAAGTGGAATGCTCATCCTGCCCAGCTGTGTCTGCAAGCTGATGATGACATTCTTGTCCGTTTATTGTGATCAGCTTCCTAAAGGTGTTCTCTATGGTTGGATCACTGGATTCAACAAATTGGCCTTGAACAGACTGAATCATGAATGAGGATTTCCCTTCTTCCACCACTTTCTAATGACGCCACTCAATACTGTTATGGTTTTGTTGTGGTGCTAGGTCATTTAAAATGCCTTGCAGCTGAGAATAGCTTCATTAACATGTGTAATAGGAAGGTCTTCAGAGTGGCATTTTGGGTAGAAGCTAGAAGTATTTTGAAGATTTGTTTTGTGAAGTGTATTTGAGTAATAATATTTTTACTCATAGTGTATGTTAATAGATACTCAGAATAGCAAAGTTCTGTAAAGTGGTTGTATTCATATATAACACATCCTTAACACATTACAATTAAAAAATATCAGCTCTCCATATTAAACATTACATCTCACTTTAAAAAGAAGTTAGTTTTGGGTATCTTTGATAATGGATACTGACAGAGTTGGTGGGAAAAGGAGAAAGTAATTCTACCCATTTGATACACTGCTCCCTTTAGGTTTTTTTTTTTTTTTTTAGAACTTATTTTATTTATTTATTTATTTATTTATTTATTTATTTATTTATTTATTTATTTATTTATTTTTGTGGGACTGGGGTTCAAACTCACGACCTTGCACTTGCCCAGCAGGCACTTGTGCCTTGGAGCCATCTCCCCAGCTCCCTATTTATTATTTTTTTTCTTGTTTCAGAACCCTTGTTTGTTTATTCACTCATTTTCATGGCCAGCTCAGCCCACCCCGAGGGCAGGGCTGGCGCAGCATGTGGTGCCGGGGATTGAACCGCGGTCTCTGAAGCCGCCCACGCTTCTCCAAGCAGGCACTTTAGACCACTGAGCCATTCCACCAGGCCCCTCCCTTTAGGTTTAAAAATTAGAATTTTTTTTTGGCAGGACCAGGGTTCAAACTCATGACCTTGCACTTACCAGACAGACACAATGCCATGAAGCTGTCTCCCCAGCCCCTAGGTTTAAAAATTAAATTTGAAAATTCAAATTTTTGTCTTTGGCTATTAGTAAGTCATCTTGTACAACTCATTCTCGAGGTATTGGAGGATAGATGGCAGGTGCCCAGATCATATTTGTAATTAAAGTGTCTTTCCACCTGGTGGCTAGGTAAGTAAGCCACTTAGTGCTTTGTGTGGCCGCTGCCTTTTACCCTGTATGATTGTAGTGACCTCTTGCCTGTTGTCCCGTTTCTAGTCTGACCTCTCAAACCCATCCTTTGTCTTAAGTGAATATTTCACCTAGCCATCAGGCGTGAGATACTCCAGCTGCCTGTTCCATCTGGCCACCTTGCTCCTGTCCTTCAGTACAGTGATCTTTTGTTTTGTTTTAACTTTATTTATTTATATTATGTTCGGCTCAGCCTGCCCTGGGGATGAGACTGGCACAGCATGTGGTGCTGGGGATTGAATCATGGTCCCTGGTCCCTGAGGTGGCCTAAGCTTGACCTAATCAGGTGCTTTAGACTGCTGAGCCATCTCACAGGCCCAGTACAGTGATCTTGAGAAAAAGGTGTCTCAGATGTATTGATAATGTAGGAAAAATATTTGAATTTTTAAGTTTATTATTTTGGTATTTTAGGAAAGGGTCTACAGGGCATTCAGGGTCTCACTACTAGGTAAGATTTGTGATCTGCCTGTTTACAGCCTCGCAAGAGGTGAACTATACTACAGGTGTGAGGTGTGTGCCACCATGCCCAGTCTCAGTTGCCCTTTCAGTGTGCCCCAAGGGCAGGGCCTGCATGGCAGGCCCCAGGGATCAAACTCCCTGCCTCTGCACCTGCTTGCAGGTGCTTTAATTCTCTGAGCTATTTGACTGGCCCTAGTATTTGAATTTTTAAATTTACTTTGTAAACAAGCTGAAGGAACAGCAGTTCTGCCTTACTCATCTGCTTGCAGTAGTTAGCATGCACCCTTACAGTGCCAGTTAGTCACTTTGCACAGGGCGAGTGGGAATTCCACACTGCAGAACACTGACCCTGGTACTCTCCTTCGTTTACTCTCAGTGTCTTGCAGTATATTGCCAAGTATCCATACCCTGTTAATTAGATTTATTTGGTATATTATCTAATTTTCTCAAAACAGACATGTGGTTTAAAAATATTTCATCATAGCAAACAGATCTAAAATTACCAGGTTAGATAAGAACTTGTCTTAAGAAAGAAAGAAAGAAAGAAAGAAAGAAAGAAAGAAAGAAAACAAAGAAAGAAAACAAAGAAAGAAAAGAAAAGAAAAGCTGATTAAAAAATTGGCCAGGGAGATAGCTCAGTAGAATAAGCGCCTGCCTGGCAAGTGCAGGGTCCTGAGTTCAATCCCTGGTACTGGAAGAAAAAAAAAAAAAAAGAAAGAAATTGTCATGTTCAAGCTATGTATTGTATGGTGGCACATGCCAGTAATCCCAGCAACCTGGAAGAAACACAGACTTTATTTTGTGGGGGGAAGGGTACCAGGGATCAAACTCCTGAATGCTTTAATTCAGGTATGTGCCATTGTTCCCTATATCTTGACATTAATATAATACTGTTTTCTTTTCTCTGAACCAGGAGTTGAACTCAGGCCCTTGCACTCTTGGACTTGCCAGGCAAGTGCTTATTCTGAGCTATCTCCCCCAGCCCATGTCACTGGTTCAGAGGGTATACATTTGTATTCTTTGTGTTAGTAACTATTACAGGTTTACTGTTAGTACGTTTTGCATCAGTTTACATGTGTATCTGTACAAGTGCCTGTGTTCTAACATTGTGGCCAATATTTACTCTTCTTAGTTTGTGCATAAGATCAATAAAAATGATTGTAATGTGTAAGCTGAAGCAAAGTCATTTACACCTGTAAAGTATGCTTTAGAATTTTTATTTATTTATTTATTTATTTATTTATTTATTTATTTATTTATTTATTTATTTATTTATTTGTGGTACTAGGGATTGAACTTGGGACCTTTCGTTTGGCAGGAAAGCACTTATTCCACTGAGCTATCTTCCCAGTCCCTACACCTGTAAAATATGCTTTAAAGGGGCTAACGTTTAATCATTGTGTGGCAATTTGTTTTAGTCTGTTTTAGGAGACTAAAGGTTGCAAATCATACTATATTGTAGCCAGGCATCTTTTCTCACTTTGCTTACAGGGAGTAACTTTCTGGTCTGTCCATGTGACAAGAGGAACCAGGAGGCATTTGTTGCTATTTAGCTTAGATCCCTCACTATATGCAAAGCATCCTTACTAAAACACATCTAGAGGAAGTGGTACCTTTACTTACAAAGGCTATTATATTTTATTAATCTTTGGATAGCTTAAGTAAATACAAGTTACTAATCTCTTATCAGTACTTGCTTTAGGCTATATTATGAAAAAGTTGTTCTCATTTGTACTCATTGAGGTGATTCTCTTATTTATTTATTTGTTTGTTTTGTACTGGAAATCAAGCTCAGAAGTTGGCTTGCCAGGCAGAAGCTTGTGCTGCTGAGCTATATCCCTGGCTCCTCTTCTACTTTTACTAAATACCCAATAAATGCTTTCTGCCTTCTCCTTTTAATCATTTATACCTTTGGGAAATTTGAATTTTTGTTTATACCTTCTGGGAGAGTTTATCACTTAAGGTATGAAAGTTTTGTTGCGTATTTTATGTGGCTTTGTTGTGTTGATGTTACTTTTTCTATAGTGCACACAATATATAATTTATCCATTCAAAATGTATGACTTGGTAGGTTATAGTATGTTCATAAAGTTGTGCAATGTTTACCATAGTGAATCTTTTATTTTTTTATTTTTATTTTTATTTTTATTTTTTGTCTTTTTGAGACAGGGTCTCACTATGCACTTGAGGCTGGCCTTGAGCTCACTTTCGTAGCCCAGGCTGGTCTCGAACTCTTACCAATCCTCCTGCCTCAGCCTCCCGAGTGCTGGGATTACAGGCGTGAGCCACCACGCCCGGCTACCATAGTGAATCTTAAAATGTTTCATCACCCTAATAAATCCCGTATCCTTTCACAGTCATTCCTCATTATCCCTCTTTACAATTCCTAGCAACCACTGATCCACTTTGTGTAATAGATTTCGCCCAGCATGGACATTTCACATACATGGAATCATGTGGTCTTTCATGACTGGAATCTTAATCTAAGTGTGCTTTCAAGACTCCACTCTATTTGCATATCCCTAATTAACACTGAAATTGATTCATCCTCCTGTCTTATAAAATACAAGCTTGCCTATTCAGATTTTTCTGTGGGGTTGATGTCTTTTTCCTTGGCTTACGGATAGTATTTACATATTTCTCATGTGTATAATCCTTTTTCAGTTAATAGAAATTTCTTAAAATTTTGTTTTTTGAAATGGAATATGAATTTCTGTCCCAGGACTTAATGTAATACCAAGTAAGTTAGCCATTCAGGAAATAAAAAAAAAAAAAAAAAAAAAAAAAAAAAGAAATATAGAATGTGTAAATATACAGAAATTTAAATTTTTGTTTTATTTTTAAATAAATAGTACTAAATTAAATGACAGGTCATTGTATAATTATGTATTAATTGTACCTTTATAGTACAGTGGTATATTGCTTAGTGTCTTAGTTATTCTAATGTGTAACTCCTAAGGCACATTTGTAAGTTAATTAAAGATACTCTTGTCAGTTTTTCCTTGATATGATAGTCATTTGAAGTAGGATTAATCAGCTTTTGCAGATATGCTTAAATTTTGAAATAAAGATGCAAATAGCCAAATTATTCTTCAATATAGCACTTGACCTTTGATGGGTGGCAATTGTATGAAAATAAAACTTGTAAGCAAGTCATGCCTGCTCTATTCAGGAGGCCGAGGCAGGAGGATTGCCATGGGATAGAGCCTGAACTATATATATATATATATATAGTGAGATCATGTTTTTTAAAAAACAAAACAGAAATTTCATTTTTTTTTTTTGTGGGTGACAGTATGGAAGTTACTGAAAAAATAGCGTCATGTAAGCCAGCAATCCTGCTGAGTGTGTATTGAAGGATGTGAAGTTAGTGTGTCAGAGAGATCTGCACTCCCATGCTTGTTTCAGCACTATTCACAGTAGCTAGGGTAGGAGATTGTCTTACTGCCCAGCAACAAATGAATGAATGAAGGAAATGTTGGTTGTTTTATACACTGGAATACCACTTGGACTTAGGAAATCTCACCAGTGTAACAACCCTAGTGATTCTTGGAGGACTTGGGATTAAGTCAAAGAAGCTAGGTGCAGTAAGATAAATGCTACAGGATCTCACTTATAAAATGGAATATTTGAAAAGTTGGACTCACACCAAAGGTAAAATGATAGTTATCATACACTTGAAGTAAGGTAGTAAAAGTTGGCATTGGGCAGATACAATGCAAAAAACCACAGTTTCCATTAGATGGGAGGGATATATTCAAAAGATCTACTTTATATCATGGTTTCTGCAGTTGATAGCAATGTGTAGTAGTATCTCGGTCAATTGAAGTTTTCTCCGTGATTCTGGCTGCAAACTGAGCTAGATGAGAACTGAATCAAATTTCCCCATAAGGTTAACATTATACCTGACCATTGAATGTGATTTGTTTCTCTTCCATCTTTTTGTATCTTAGGGAAGTATCTGTAGGGTGTTCAGGTTCTTACTACTAGATCAGACTCGGTGATGCCTGTTTACAGTCTCCCAAGAGCTGGGATTACAGGCTTGTACCACCATGCCCAGTGTCAGTTGCCTTGTGGCTCACATCCCCCCCAGATGGAACATGGGCTCCTGTGCCTGCTTGTAGGCACTTTAATCTACTGAGCTATTTGGCTGGCCCTTCTCTTTCACTTTGATTTGCTATCACAATCATGGGAAGAATCACATTCATGACCCAAAACACTACTGTATTTCTAAAATGCTAGCAGTAAATTTTAGAGATTCATATTGAAAAATGTTAGATGAGGCAATATGTTAAATAGCTGGATTAGGGGCCCGGCGGGATGGCTCAGTGGTCTAGAGCACCTGCTTGGGAAGGCTTGGGCGGCTTCAGGGACCGTGGTTCGATCCCCAGCACCATATGCTGCGCCAGGCCTGCCCTCGGGGCGGGCTGAGCTGGCCATAAAAATGAGTGAATAAACAAATAAGGGTTCTGAAACAAGAAAATAAATAAATAAATAAAATAAAAAATTATTTTAAAAAATAGCTGGATTAAACCATTCTACAATGTAATCACAACATATGTCTAATTGTACATCTGAGTAGCTTTATGTTTTTGAATGTAGGCATAAATGGACAGTCTTCCCTGAGTCTTGGGGTTTTTGCTCTAATATTCTTATGTGTCATATAACTATTACATGTGTGCTACTTCTCTCTTGTTAGCCTCTTAGGGATGTCAGTTGAAGAAGCTCTTAGGGTGAAAGGCCTCACAGGTTTCCACTTGTGCAGTGATGTGTCTTAAATCTATCCTTTCTAGTTTCTGGTTAATAAACATCTTGCAACATGATTGATTTTAATTCCTAGCATCCTGAGATTTTTTTTTTGTGTGTGTGTTGTTTGTGGTACTGGGGATTGAGCTCAGGACCCTGTGTTTCCAAGCAGGCACTTCTGAGAATTTTTTATACATACTATTAATCAAATATTTGAATGGATTAGTAGCCCTCGTAGGGAAGATATTTTGACTTAATAGTAAAGACAGAAGATGATCCCCCCTCCCCTTCTGTATTTAGGATAGGTGTTCAGGGTCTCACTGTGTAGATCCAGACTCGTAGTGATCATCCTGTTTTCAAAGTGCTGGGGTTACAGGCATGCACCACCATGCCCAATCTCAATCGCAGTCACAGTCTCGGGTGCACCCTGTGGGTGGGGCTGGCATGGCATGCCAGGGATCAAACCTGGCTGCTGCACTCCGCCTAAGCAGGCATTTTAGTCCTCTGAGCTATTAGGCCAGCCCAGAAGATGATTCTTAAGCATAGAAGCTAAGCTGAAACTAGGAACCACAAGCTTTATGGCCCGAAATTAGAACTGAATTTAAGGAGCAAGGTCCAAGTTATATAATATACAAACTAGTGGTATTCTACACACAAGGTAGTGTGTAGGGGAAAATATGTTGTGGTATGTGAGAGGCTTTTTTTTTTTTTTTTTGTCCTTTTGAGACAGGGTTTCACTGTGTAGTTCAGGCTGGCCTTGAGCTCACTTTTGTAGCCCAGGCTGGTCTCGAACTTGCACCGATCCTCCTGCCTCAGCCTCCCGAGTGCTGGGATTATAGGCATGCGCCACCATGCCTGGCCTTTTTGTTATATACTAGTTAAAAAGTGCTTTATTACATTTAATGTATTTGTTTGTTACAAGGTCTCACTGTGCAGCTCAGACTCACAGTGAGCCTTTTGTTTTCAGCCTCCCTAGCTCTGGGAATACAGGTGTGCGTCACTGCTCCCAGACTCTGGCTGGCTCAGCCTACCCTGTGGGCGGGGCCTGCACGGCATGTGGTGCAGGGTATCAAACAGAGGTCCGTGAACTTGCCTAAGCAGATGCTTTATTCCACTGAGCTAAAAAAGTCTTCACAATCCTTCTAGCCTTAGGGAACTGTGAGCAATCATTTAATTGGTCCATGTTTAGTGTAACAGAGTAATTGGCACATGAATTGTGAAATGACAATCTTAAATTTTCTGGTGGTTGGAGAGAAGAATAATAGTACATAATCTGCTACCCAGCCTCTCACCAGGCAATCACAAGAGTCTGAATTTCTTCCTAGTCTGTAAAGTTTGAAACCCATTGCATGTTTTTCAGCCCACCAATTCCTGTTACTCTGAAGTAACTCCTGTACGTTGATGTATCTGTACTAGGTATTAATCAAAAGATAAGTACTTTCTGAATGTCATTTATGAAAACACTTCTTGTAGATCCCACTTTTCCAGAAAGGTTTTTGTGAACCCTAATCTGGACTGTTTTCCTCCATTTCTCTTTTTTATCAGTTTACCTAATTATCTTTATTCCAGTGTGTTTATTTCACTGCTCTTTTTGCGTAGTTTTATTTAGTGTTTAACAATTACACTCTTACTGTTTGGTGCTTACATGTGTTTATAGCATTCATGTTTATCTTTGACTTGGAGTTGGCTTAAGCTTACTTAAATATAAATATAAAGTGTAGAAGTGATGAATTTAGATAAATCTCTTACCAATTTGTGTTGACACATATCTCCACAGTTCTTTAAATTCAGAAGTGTTTAGAAAAGAATACATGTTGGCATGCTTTTAACTGTTTCTTTTGTAAGACAAGTTAAAGATACTTTGAATTCCTTTTTACATTGATGTTGTGTAGGTGGTTTAAAAACAGAATACCTGAGTGATTGTGAATACTTCATTATTATAGGTTGCAGTTGTAATATTTTTATTTATTTTTTTGTATTTTAGGGAAGGGTCTACAGGATGTTCAAGGATCTCACTATGAGATCAGACTCCTAATGATCTGCCAGTTTACAGCCTCCCAAGAGCTGGGAGTACATACCTGCGCCAGCATACCCAGTCTCAATTGCCATCTTAGTATACCCTGGGAGCAAGGTCCACATGGCAGGCCTGGGGATCGAACCCCCAGCCCCAGTGCCTGCTTGCAGGTGCTTTAATCCGCTGAGCTTTTGGCCAGCCCCTGTAATATTTTTCAGTAATTTAGAAAGTTGCTTGGTAAGAAAAATGGCTTTCATCATGGATTATATATATAATTTTAGTGAAATGAGTATAATAAAGCAGCCATCCTATTTAGGTTTTAAAAGTTAATGGAAAATGATCATTCTTTAATATATTTATAGATTATTTGGATTTCATTTTCTCTGAAACAAGAGCAAAAGGAAAAAGGAAATACGACTTTGCACACACATTGTTTATTTCCTATTTGGAAAAAATGCTCATTTGGGGACTTTAACTGTTATTTATAGAAACTATTTTGTTGCATTTCAGAACTAAGCTGGATTTTGTATTTGAAGCAATTGTATCTTACTGGTTGATCACTTTTTTTTTTTTTTTTTGTTTTTGTTTTTGTTTTTTTTGTGGGACCAGGGTTCGAACTCACGACCTTGCACTTGCCCAGCAGGCACTTGTGCCTCGGAGCTATCTCCCCAGCCCCTCTGGTTGATCACTTTAAAGAAGATCAGAAAAGCAGTGCTCTGAAGACAACTAAATTGTTGTGAATTTTCATGTAACGCATTAACTCATGTGTTTCCGCTGACTGGACTACCAGAGTAGTCCAAGATTTTTTGTCCATGCCTCACCTCCACCCCTGTGCTGTTTGCTCACTCTCCTTAAGTGTCTTTGTCTCCCTTTATAAACAAGTAGAAAATGTTTTCTTTTCAAGAGAAAAGGGACAGCAGAAGAGCTATCTTAAGTTTTTATTTGTGCCAACATAGACATACTTTGTGGTAGGCCATCTGGACCGCGAGGATTTCCTCAGAATGTAAAGTATGTCATGAGACTTAGAGAGCTGAGATTAGCTTTGGAAGTGTCTGGGAAGGCAGCAGGAAACAGACAGAAGTGATTTAAATTGCTTGTAACATAGGTGGCAAGGCTGGAAGACAGCTTCCCGATCTCACTTCAATATCTTTCTTCCTGGAAGTTCAGATCTGCCTACAGACTTTACTACTGGTGACAAAAGAAGTGTGAGGCCTATAAAATAAACCTCAGTATGTGTGATATGTGTCGATAATGGGATAATACTTGATTTCATTTTTCAAGGGTTTTAAAAACTGTATGTACTTTATAAACAAATATATTTCCATTGAGAGAGCAAAATAGTCTTTGTTCAACTTGATCCCTCCCAAAAGAAACCTGATTATGTATGTAATACTTAACTATTCCTTTTTTTTTGGTTTTTTTTTTTTGTTCTGTTTTTTTTTTGAGACTGAGTCTTGCTATGCAGTTTAGGCTGGCCTTGAGCTCATTTTTGTAGCCCAGGCTGGTCTCAAACTCACACCGAGAGACAGAGGAGGTTAAGAGCTGGAAACATTTTTTGAGAGGGCACCCCTTAGACGGGAGGAGTCCTGAAAGTGGGTTGCTACCAAGGTCCTTTGTCAGGGATAATTTATATAAAAAGTCATAATGTGGGCCAAACTACAGTCAATGTATAGGATTCTACTCTGTAGCTGTTTAGCTAATACTGGTCCACTAGGGAAGTGGTCCCCATAGCAAGGGTACATGGAAAAAATAGACATTTTACAGGAAGAGTGGGTCCAGGTGCCCTGGTCACTCACTTGGGTGGCTGATTCCTAGCTGGCCTTCTTGGGCCAGGTGATGCTAATTACAGTGTAATTCCAAGCTGCTGCTTATCTTTTGAGTCCTGTTGTTCTTCACATGTGCCTCCAGGCTCGATTCTGATGTAATCGCCTTTTCACTGACTTCCCCGAGCGCTCTCGCGCCCCCCCATCTATATGAATTTCTGTCTAATTTAGCTGCCTGTAATATCATACACTTTTTTTTTTTTTTTTAATTTTTTTAATTTTTTTTTTTTTCTTGTTTCAGAACCTTTGTTTATTCACTCATTTTTATGGCCGGCTCAGCCCACCCCGAGGGCAGGGCTGGCGCAGCATGTGGTGCCGGGGATCGAACCGCGGTCCCTAAAGCCGCCCAAGCTTTCCCAAGCAGGCGCTTTAGACCACTGAGCCATCCTGCCGGGCCCCCATACACTTTTTATATTATGGTATGCTAATTAAAAATTTGTTTTCCCCCAAAACTGGGGATTGAACTCAGGCTCTTGGCTTGCCAAGCAAGCGCTCATTCTACCGAGCTCTCTCCCTAGCGCCATTAATTTTGTTTTTGACACAGGTTCTAACTATGTAGTTCAGGCTTAGCTCACTGTGTTGTCCAGGATAGCTTAAAACTAGTGGCAATCTTTCTACCTCAGCCTTTGGGTACAGAGATTATAGGCAAGTGCCACCATGCCCAGTTTCATGTACCCTTTCAAATGAAAGCCTTTTTTTCCCATAAGTTTAGAGGTAACCTTAGAATCATATTACTAGCCCTCTAAATTATCAAACCATTTGGGTTAGTTGTTCCTGTGCTACAAAGCCCCATTTTTAAAAAATATAATTTCACCTTTACTTGTTTTGGAGTTTAATTCACAAAATAATTTCCTTCTTTAAAAAGTAAATGTTATGTAATCTAGTCAACATATTCCCTGTCTATCAAAGAGAAAAAAATCATTCAACTCATCTCCAAAGAAAATATTTGTTTTGTAGCCGGGCGTGGTGGCTCATGCCTGTAATCCCAGCACTCGGGAGGCTGAGGCAGGAGGATCGGTGTGAGTTCGAGACCAGCCTGGGCTACAAAAGGGAGCTTAAGGCCAGCCTGAACTGCATAGCGAGACCCTGTCTCAAAAAGACAAAAAAAAAAAAAATTTGTTTTAATTACATAGCTAGTCCAGTTTTTGCAGATGAGTATCTTATCTCTTGACCCACAGTATCAGAAATAACTATTACTACAAATTGTGTTGTGTAGCATTCTCTTGTTTCTCTACAGCTTTATTCTGACTACTATATTCTTTTGTATGTGTTCGAACTTTTTTACATAAAAGTTCGTAACTTTTATGTGACTTTCATTACATAAAAGTACTGCTAGACGGGCTAGGGAGATAGCTACATGGCACAAGTGTAAGGTTGTGAATTTGAACCCTGGTCCTGCCCCCCCCCCCAGGCGAAACTATATTGCTAGAGGTTTTTCTTTCAGGCTAGCATAGCAGGTGGTGCTGGGGATTGAACCGAGGTCCCTGTGGTTGCCTAAGCTTTCTAAACAGGCGCTTTAGACCTCCGAGCCGTGTCGCTGGCCTGGTCTTTACTCTTTCTGAGTGAGTGTTCTTGAATATGCCTTTGATCATATGTGTACAAGAATCGTTCTAGGGCCAGGGAGACGGTTC
>PVJA010037687.1:8470-20294 GCA_004027025.1 Myocastor coypus | reverse complement strand
TGAGTGTGGTGGTGCTTTTCTGTGATACCAGCTCTTGGGAGGCTGGAAACAGGTGAATCACTATGACTCTAATCTAGTAGTGAAACCCCTGAACACCCTGTCCCTGTAGACCATTCCCTAAAGAAAAGAGAGGTGGGGGGGCACAGAACTGATAAAGGAAATAAGGTACTGAGATAAGGGTAGCCTGTCATAAATAGGAGGGCAGCATGTCATATGAGTGAAAACATGTTAAATTTTTTGAAGCAGATAAGTGGATAAAGATGCTCGATTCCAGGGAGAAAATTCCTGCTCCACTGTGGCCATTACCTGTGTGCAGTATAGCCCAAGTGTGTGAGCACTCAGTGTTGTCTCCTGAGCCCCAGAATGAGCTGCACCATCCTCTTCCACAGTTTGCATGGTCACTGCTGGATTCAGGACCACGTGGAAGCAAATTGGATGGTCTTAGAAAACAGCTATCAGAATGTGATGGTTATGGACAAAACAACTACTTATACTTTTAAAGAATCAAGTCTCCTCCATTTCTGGGTTTTTAAATGTACTGTTCTCTCAGCCTTTAATAATTCTATAATTCATTGTCTTAATAAGTCCCTCCTCTATTTAGGCATCTCCCCCAAACTGTCACCTGCAGAGTGGGGCTCTGCCTGCACTGAAGCCCCACAGTACTTAATGGTGGGTTCTAGATCACTCCCGTCACACTTTTCTGGGGACAAGAGCAACTATTACGGTGCCAGCACCAAAATGCAAACAACAACATTTTAGCATTTCTTTCTCACTCTTGATTTCCATGAAAGTTCTTTTTGAGAGAACTCTACCCTTAACTCCTGGGCCCCTTGAAAGAACACAACACTCACCATGTGTATTCAGTGGCTGTAGCCTCATGGAAATCACCTGCACGTCCTTGAATATTTCATTTGTCTTCAGCTAAGACAAAGCTTTAAAGAGCTCCAATGCCATGGAAACAGATTTATATAAATACTTATATGAGAAGCATGTTCCGCTGGAGCACTTACCTAGTTACAGAGTGAATGTTTCAAGATGAATCTCTTTCAAATAATTGCACTGGAAGCAGTGTTGTCAGACCATGAGATTTTAAAATGCTTTTTGTCTATCAGATCACATGAGCTGCCTACACACTGTGGGAAATGTCACTTCATAAGAAATCAGCTGCCAGCTTTCCTTGCTGTATTCTGCCTTATTTGAAGCCATTACCTTCATCAACAGCATGTTTGCCATAGATAACGTCAAGTTAAAGCTAATACTTTAACTATTATTTTATTCGGTTACAGGGTACAACATTCAGGAAGCACAACTGTCACAAAGACAACACATGAAATCTATTCACTGTCTACTGTGATGTTTTAAGTGTTTAAGCAGGAGACTAATTCACAGTTAATTGGCGATTCACTTAATCATAAATTTTACAAGTAGTTGATAAGCATATACTATTTACCAAGCAAGATGTTAAGCTGTGAAGCTACAGTGATAAACTAGAACGATGCTCTATGTATCCTTTCAGATTAATAGTTTCAGCAACATTTCTTTCTTTCTTTCTTTCTTTCTTTCTTTCTTTCTTTCTTTCTTTCTTTATTTTCTGTGTTTAGGACAGAGTCTATAGGGTCTACAGGGTCTCACTATATAGATCCAACTCATAGTGATTCTCCTGTTTTCAGCTTCCCAAGTGCTAAGATTACAGGCTCACATCACCAGGCCAGTCTCAATCGCTACCTCAGCATGCCCATAGGCTAGGCCACATTTTTAAAATAAGGATATACTGAAATTCAACACCACATATTCCTTCAAAGTAAATCATGAGATTGTACAAGTTTATACCCATGGTGAAATAGTTTGATTTTACCAATCTCCTGAACAATAACACTCCAAATGAAATTTCCTCTTTGTTTGCTTTCATTGGTGGAAAAATGTAATATGTCTCCATTGAATTTAATAATTCAAATTGAGTCACAGCTATTAAATACTTAGAATATTTTGCTTTTCTAGGAAATAAATTAGGATAATTACAAGTACCACCTTGGCTAAAATCCCAAGATGAGGGCTGACCAAATAGCCCAGTGGATTAATGCTCGAGCAAGCAGGTGAGAGGGTCAGGGGTTGGATCCTTCGGCCTGCTGCGTCAATCCTACCTCCTGGGTGTGCGGGAGATGGCAATTGAGACTGGGTGTGGTGGTGCGTGAGTATAATCCCGGCTCTTGAGAGGCTGTGAACAGGTGGATCACTCCGAGTCCAGTTTAGTAGTGAGACCCTGAATATCCTGTAGACCCTTCCCCAATGAATAAATATTAAATCCCAAGATGAGTGATTCAGTGAACAAGGGCCCAGGTGCCACAAAGGGTAAAAGTATGGCCCAGACTATTTGGTGGGGGCAGTGTATTGTATCATCTCTCAAGTCCAGAATGGCCTCTAAATGTTAAGATTTTAAGATATTCAAGATCTTGATTGAAAAAAGAAATATATAATTAGAAACTAAAAAATATTTTCCAACTCACTGGTCTGTTTTCAGGCAGAAAAGTAGTCTTGCTTTCACATGCTAGGTCTAACGAATTATCACCATCCTAGCCATTCATAGGCACTAAATTCTTTTTTATTTTTAATATTTTTATTTTATTTATTATTTTTTCTTGTTTCAGAACCTTTGTTTGCTTATTCACTCATTTTTATGGCCGGCTCAGCCCACCCCGAGGGCAAGGCTGGCGCAGCATGTGGTGCCGGGGATCGAACCGCGGTCCCTGAAGCCACCCAAGCTTCCCCAAGCAGGCCCTTTAGACCATTGAGCCATCCCGCTGGGCCCTAGGCACTAAATTCTTATGCAATGAGACATTTTAAATTTGTTAAGCCCCCGGGTTCCTTCTTCTCTGTTCTTCTGGAGCAAAATCTCAGTCTGGAACGGACAATAGATTCCATAGAGAATGACTTAATGGAACAAGGAATATCTGCTTGGATATGAGAGCTTTGTAAAAATAATCAAATTTAGAGAGTTATTCATCTCAGGCTTCCATGAAAGTAACATATTAAAAGCCCAATCTTACTTTTCAGACCTTGAAAAAAGCAACACCTAATGGCTCTTCGAGGAGGCTATGAAAATAATCTACATGTAATCTCATTAAGAGCAGATGTGAGAAAAATTAATGAAATGGTTAAGATACACTCAAATATTTTCTGATTTGAAGATCAGCCAGCACTACATTTCATTTCTATATAGACATACCTAACAGTATACCTGCTTTGGTTAGCCGGGTTCAAAGTTACTCTTCAATATCCAAGCTAAATCTAGATTTGTAACACAATTTTCCCCACTATAGTTTGACTGATTCTGAAATGTGAGAGTAAAAGCCACACTTAACTCTGCCAACACTTAATAACTGATCCTACTTTCCACTCTGTTCATGTAAATTTGTATTAAAGGTCTCTAATTTTGCTCTCAATTACAAAAGGAGGTTTTAATATATTTGAATATCTTTTGCAAAGTTAAAAGTTAGTTACAATGCCTTTACCCATTGTGTAATATTTTAGACTTAGGTATTGCGAACTGTGCTACCATAAATACTGTTTTGCTTGCGTTCCTGTAATACGATGTCTTTAACTTTGTGAGATGATATCTAGAAATGGAATAGCTGGGTTAGGTTGAATGGAATTTCTAGTTTTAATTTTTTGAAGAATCTCCACTGTAAATGTGATAGTGGAATTAGTCTTCCTTCCCATCAACAACGTAGAAGCGTTCATTTTTATTACAGCCTTGTCAACATTTGCAAAGCAATTTAAATTTAGATAATTTAATTTTGTTCTTTATTTTATTAGTGCACATGTGCAGCGCATAGCTCTTGCATACCTTGTATGCAGTTGGTACATGCACCTAGCACATCTTATTTCCTCCTTGTCATCCTCCTTCCTCCTTTTCTTCGCTCTTCCCTGTGCCTCTTAGTCTCCTTCCCATTGTAGAAGATTTATCTTCTTGATTCCTATTATCTTTTATTTTGCTTTACAATAAATCAAACAATAACAAATGTTGACAAGGCTCTGAGAAAAAATGAATGCTTCTACATTGTTGACGTAAAGGAAGACTAATTCCACTGTCAAATTTACCTTGGAGATTCTTCAAAAAAGTAAAACTAGAAATTCTATTAAACCTAACCCAGCTATTCCATTTCCAGTTATCATCTCAAGAAAGTTAAAGATATCATATTACAGGAATACATGCATACCAATATTTACAGTAGCACAATCCATAATAGCAAAGTCTTTGAAGGAGCAATCATATCCATCAGTAAACGAATTTATACGTGGCAGAGTACTACTCTGTCATAAGGAGGGATAAACTTGAGTCACCTATAAGGAAATGAATGTGCTTTAAGGCCACAATATTCCGTGAAACAACCAGACGTGAGAGCTTAAATGTTGCACAAGTTCTCATACATAAGAGCCCAAAGCACAAAAATCTATGATCCTTAGTAATCTTTAAAGATAAAAGTAAAAAAAAAAAAAAAAGATAAAAGTCATTTCCTTATACAATATCTCACACAAATTGCATGCTTATTTTCATTAGTTATTATTCATTCATATTTTTTTCTCCAGTGAAGAAAACTGAATTTAGAAAGACTCATTACGGTATGTTCCAAATCATTCATCATCCTATTTTTCTCAAAACAGTAAGTGGCAGTGCTGGAGTTTCTATGCTTGTCCTCTCTACCTGCATAGATTGCACCTTTGGGCTTTCACGATGGCTTCTCCTGCTCCCTCCTCAGGGGAGAGTGCTTCCCTGGGACCATAACTCGTGAAGCATATTTGTTCCTGCCAAGTTTGTAGAGCACTGAGTTTGTCTTCCATCATGCATGTTCTTTTATTTTTATCTTTTGTTTTCATTTATATATTTGAACAAGATCTCACTTCTTAGCTCTGATTAGCAGTGATCCTCCTGCTTTCAGCCTCCACAGCGCTGGGATGACAGGCATGCACCACCATGCCCAAACTCAGTCTCAGGCACAGCATACCTCAGAGGTATGTTCAGTGTGGGAATTGAACCCTGGTCCCTGCTCTTGCCAAGCAGGCACTTCATCTGCTGAGCTATCTCACTGGCCCTTATTGTGAAGGTTCTCATTCACACTCCCACTTTACATTTAGCTGTGCCATCAAAATTAATTTTTCCTCAGTTGTATCCATTATCAAAATTCTCCTGAGAGAGAATCTGGCTTGGTAGTGTTTACTCAGACTCTATAAAGTATCTCTCTCATTCATTGACATTTATGTCCATCTAGACAGCCCAACTGTTTCTCTTTGTCTATAGGCTGCACATGTGATACATGTAGAAGTCTGGATTATTGTGCGCATTTTAGAAAAATCTCATTCGATTCTTGTGCAGGAAGCTCTTCTTTTAGTACCACCAGATCATCGTTTTTCTTTCTTTACACAGACACACACACACACACACACACACACACACATACAACACATTGACATGTAGGGTTAAACAAGACACAGAGTGAAACTTGAGATCCTCCATTAAGCCAGAGTGCACTCTAGAACTCCACTCAATATGGGCGAGGAAATTGGAATCGTGTGGAGTCAGGAAAAGAGGGATGCATTTATCTGATTAGATGCTAATTGGTCAGGAGAAAAAGCTTCTCCAGGAATCTGAAGCATAGATAATGACTTGTTCTGTGTATGGTTAGGATTTCCGAGGTCTCCAAGATAAGTAACTGAATTACCCCTAGTTTCATAGAAGCCCTAAGTAATTCAAAGAGATGAAGTGTTAATGGAGAAAGTAGTCGTTATGAAGAGTCAACAGAAAAAATATGGAATTAGAGCTTTATTTTATTAAAAGAATTGCCCTAACAAAATAAAAATAAAATATTAAATGAAATAAAAACTATGATAAAATGAGGTATTAAAAACATCCTGAAAAATGAGATATGGCTTTAGAATCAGCCAAGAGATCTAGGAAACTAGAATATAAATATTGAGAAAATATTTTAAGCTTGAAATGAATCAAGTAGTAGATGTCAGGCAACTGAAGAGAGTGGTGTTGGTAACACAGCAGATAGATAGAAGCAAGTAATATAAAAAACTAAGTGACAGGAATATTCAATAGATATAAACAGATATTTCGAGATTTCCACAGATTTCAATAAAGGCTGAATTGAGATGACGGTGTTGCTTTGTAAAGGATAATGAATCAAATACACAGCACTTAAAGAAAGTGATCGGTTGTAAGGAAAGGTCTTTCTTCGAGGAGAGAAGGGTCACGAAGAAGCAAGGTAGAAAGAGGGGTGGAGAAGAGTTGAAAAAGGCATTAAGATCTATCATGTACAGGTTCTACTCCACACAAAGAATGCAATATGCCGCAGCTTCTGACATTGCCAGTTATGCTGACAACCCATTGCCATTATGGACTACTGGACTATAGAAATAGCTTTCTCTTAGTTCAGTGAGAATAAAGATTTGTGCTAATAGTGTTTAGAAAAGTTATCATGTCTGCATTTTCTACTACTATGAAGATAACAATATGTAATGTATTAATTATTATAACTGTCCTAGTAACCTGTTTCAAAACTGTCTCATTGTCATTTATTTCTCATTAAAGTCAATAAAATTAAAAAAAAAAAGAATGCAATATGCACTGCTAACAGATACTAAAGGGGAAAAAATGAAGGGATGAGGAGATGGATGAAAATTCAGAGGAGAACATGGAAAGGAAATAAAATATGTTAGGTATATTATCTAACTCCACACAACAAACGTACACATTGTATGCTACAATACTGTATTAGTAAAAATTAAATAAAATGAATGTCTCTTAATAAAAATTTGAATGATCAAATACAACACACTAATCATTGTGACTCTTGATTTTAAATTTTATGCCATAGTCTTTTATTTTTTGTTTCTTTTAAAATAAAGAGGACAGGGGCCCAGTGGGATGGCTCAGTGGTCTAAAGCGCCTGCTCAGGAAAGCTTGGGTGGCTGCAGGGACCGCGGTTCGATCCCCAGCACCACATGCTGCGCCAGCCCTTCCCTGAGGGCAGGCTGAGCCACCCATAAATATAAATAAATAAACAAACAAACAAGAGTTCTGAAACAAATGTAACTCTTGAATAATCAAAGATAGGAAGCCTAGCAAACTGCTACTGAAAACAAATGAAGTCTTAAAATATTACACTGAAGTTGTAGGACACCATAGACAATACGATGTTTAGAACAGTAATAAAAGAAGGCATAATAAATTAATGCAGACACAGCCACACACACACACACACACACACACACAATCAACAAAAAAGAAGGAACAAGGCAGGGATTTATCCTAACCCAGAACAAAGGAATAGTTTGAAAAACTGGACTAAACAACCTCTTAACCTAAAATTTCACAACGCACTAAACTATTGCGAGTGAACATTAAAATATTCAAAGACCTCTCTGTCCAGCACTATAAATCATACACTGAGATTTATCATCGTAATTTTCATTGAAAGACTAGACTTTTTAAAGATTATTCAATGAGAAATGACACCATACATGATTTACATGTTCTAACAAGCTCACCTAAATGTCCATTGATTGTCTGCAGTACAGTATAGTACTGTTTGAGAATTTCACTAAATTTCAAACACATTTGAATTCTGTAAAACTTTTATGGCACAGTGACTTTTATGCTATTGTTCAACAGAGATGGTAGCGTGCAATCTGCTGTGTTATGTGGCCTTGTGCGTATTTCAGAGCTCTGCGTCTAGCAGCGTCCTGCACCAGCCTTGTGTTCTTCTCCACTGAGCCTCCTAGTCTCTTCCATTGTCTGTTGACCGAGCTATTTTATACTCTTCTGTTGAATGAAACTTTGTCACATTGTCGATATTTTCTGGGAATTCTTATATCACTTTCCAAATAATGCTTTCAGGAGGCTATTCCTTAAAATCACAAAAATTAAACATATAAAGTAAAAAATTAACTGAGAAATAAAGCTGTAAAACTCATATATATATATACAGATAGATAAATATAAATATGAAAATGTGGATAGATAAAGAACACTTTAATTATAATAAAATACATAATATGGAAGAAATTTAAGAAAATGGTATTAAAATTGATAAATTTAAAAGTATAATTAATACATTCTATTTCTTGTGTTAATCAATAGAACAGATATTGATTATTGTAGTATTTTATTACAATGTAGTAGAATTAAAATAATAAAGTAGAAAAATGCAAATTATACAAAATAAGGAAGAAAAACTATTGATTCAAGAAAAGTGTTTCTGAAGTTATAGTTAGAAAACTAAAACAGAAATATTAAAATAGCAGAGTGATCTAATCTATCTATCTATCTATCTATATATATATATATATTTTTTTTTTTTAATGGCCAGTTCAGCCCACCCTGGGGGTGTGGCTGGTGCAGCATGTGGTGCTGGAGATCGAACCATGGTCCGTGCAGTTGCCTAAGCTTTCCTAAGCAGATACTTTAGACCACTGAACTATCTCATCAGCCCCTCTATTATAAAATATGGTAGAAATAAATCTATTTTTTGGAGGAGGTGCTGGAAATTTAAATCAGAACCTCGCACTTGCCAAGTAGGCTTTGTGCAGGGATATCTTCCCCACCCTTGAAAGGAATCTGTAATAATAAGAAAATATAAAACACTTTCACTAGCTTCAGGATCTGTTAAGTTGGATGTTGACATGTGTTGTTATTTCCAACTTATGCACTTGAAGCATAGGGTCATAGGAAAGAAGATACAAGGCTCCAAGCCTAAAAGTTGTATCAAGTGGTAGTCAGGAGATTGCTATTATCCCTATAGTACACGATGACAAAAAGTGGCAGCATATTCTTATGCATAAGGGAACCTTGAATTCCTGTAACCATAATCCCATGAAAAATACAAATAATGCCTAGTGTTTATTTGATAGTCTCAAAATACATAAAAATTCAGAAAAACCTGTAAAGATATTATTTTATGTGTGTTAGCACTCATTGCATAGTGGCAGTGGCACTTGCGTGTGATACATCTGTGCTCCTTCTGCGGCCACCCATCCCCACTGCCCTCTTTCCATCTCTCTGCCCCTTCCCCTTGGAGAAAGATCTACCTCCCTATTTCCTGTTATCTAGCTGTCATTCTGCTCCTTATTCATATTTTGGCTGTCTCATATAGGAGATACCATGTGATACGTAAGCTTACGCACCTGGTTGATTTCCCTAGATGTTATGGTTCTGAGGTGAATCCATTTTCCTACAAATGCTTAATGTTTTTCTTTATGACAAAGTAGTACTTCATTGTGTATAAGTAGCACATTTTCTCTATTAGTAATCTATTGTTAGGAATATAGGCTGCTTGGAAGATTTAGCTTTTATAATTTGTGCTGCTCTAAACGGGTATATGGGCATCTCTACAATATGTCTTTAACTCTTTCTGGAAGATACATAGCAGAAGGAAATCTGGGTCAAATAGAATTTCTAGTCTTAATGCTTCCAGGGAGCTGGAGTCTCCACACTGACTCCCGTAGTGGCAGTGCTAGTTTACGCTCTCACCAAACATTCATGGCCTCCATGCTAATGGTCATTTACTTGCATGGTAGTAACCATTATTTCCTGAATAAGAGGGGATCGCAGTGTTGCTTTGGGTTCAACTTCTCTAATGGCCCAAATGCTGAGCATTCATTGGACACTTTCACTTCTGTGAAATATCTCTTAGTTTTGCTTTGGATTGGATCTTTTATTTGGTGGGGGCTCAGGTTTTTTCTGTTGTTGTTTTGTTTTCTCATATATTTTATTTTATTTTTATTTTTTTTATTTATTTATTTTTTTTGTCTTTTTGAGACAGGGTCTCACTATGCAGTTCAGGCTGGCCTTGAGCTCACTTTTGTAGCCCAGGCTGGTCTCGAACTCACACTGATCCTCCTGCCTCATCCTCCCAAGTGCTGAGATTACAGGTGTGCGCCACCATGCTCAGCTTCTCATATATTTTAGATGTTAGACTTTTGTCTGAGAAATTCCTCATATAGTTTGGCTGGTTCAACCTTCCCAGGGGATGGGTCTGGTGCAGCATGTGGTGTCGGAGATAGAACTGCAGTTCCTGTAGTTGCCTAAGCTTGCCAAAGCAGGCCATCTTGCTGAGCCCATGTAGGTTTTCTTTTCATGTTGGTGATTATTTCTTTTGCTTCACGGAAGCTTTCTTTCAATAGGATCTTAGTTGTTGACTTACATCTTAGTTACTTTTTACTCATTGCTGGGACAAATACCTAACACTCAAAATGAAGGAAGGAAAGGTTTATCTAGCTCACAGTTCATGGAGGTTTCAGTCCATATTCGGCTGGCCCAAGGCTGAGTGGAGCAGGGCAGAGAGCTTCCAGTTCATGGCGGCAGAACAGCAACAAAATGATGGCAGAGGCAGCCAACCAAACAGGGCAGCAGAGCAACAGCTACAGTTCAAGTCTGTCTCTCTGTCGCTCTTTATATTACATTCAGGCTCTCTGCCTTAGGATATCCTTCCTAGACCACACCCATAGTCTCAGCCTTACTCAAACTGATAATCCCATCAGTACTAAAACACAGTCCCAGGGATCATGAATCAAGTCTCAACCTATAGAAGCCAGGCTCCATGATTGCATGAGGCTGTGGGGGGGACAACTATACATAAACCATAACAACTGCCATTACTATTTCCTGATTAGTTGGGGCACTTTGCTTAGAACATCCTTGCCTACACCTGCAATTTCAAGAATTTTACTAATTATGTCTGCCAGTAGGTTGTGTTTCTGTTTTAGCACTTAGTTTGTTCAAACATTTGCTTTCAGTTTAATAGACAGTGAAAGGTATGTGTCTTTTATAGGTAATAACCAGTAATCTAATAATACCAAAATTATTTAACATAATTATTAAGTAATAAGGTGAAGAATATTTATTCTGAGTTCTTATTTCTTATGATGGTACATGCCCATCACCCTGTTATCTCAGATCTTTGGGAAGATGAGGCAGCAAGATGACAAATGTAAGCCCAGCCTTCAAAGCATAGTGGCTTAACAGGATCCTGTCTCAAAATAAAATAGAAAACAGCCTAGAGATGTAGCTCAGTATGAAGGCTCTCGGGTTAATGCCTAGTATCTAATAAAACAAACTTCCTTGTCATCTCAAAAACAAATGGCAAAATAAACTATTTCAGAGGACAAAATACATTATTAAATGTAATTATATCATATATCTATGTAAGCATCATCATCTCTAGGCATATACACCAATATAACAAACTCTCCCACACGTATCACAATAATCCACTGAACTGTTCCCATTGGTGTTACAACTGTGAAATAATCTGAAGTAATCAGAATAACTTTCTTATTGGACTCTTTTCACATATAGCTGAAGTCTGACAAAATGCAGGGGGCATTCTCCTTCACCACATCCTTAACAATTTTGGGGAATGTCAAATTGGAGCCCATTCTGGGCAATTTGCTGATTTAGTGCTATCCGGCCTCAAAATGAATAAGCAAAGTGGACTAGGAATGGAGGATGAAGGCCTTGCATTCTTGCCATAGTATAAGGAAAGAGAGAGAGAGAGAGAGAGAGAGAGAGACAGAGACAGAGACAGAGACAGAGATAGAGGCAGAGATAGAGGCAGAAAGAGAAAGAGTCAGACAGACAGACAGACAGGAAAAGGCCAACCTGGACTACACAGTGAGACATTGTCTTAAGAAAGAAAGAGAATAGCCTCCAACATCATAAGCTTCACTGGTGGCCCACTGCAATTGCAGAACATTTGACTGTGTATGTATCTGCTTCCTCTTAGTCCAAAGAGAAGCATATTATTTTCTTTTTTTTTTTTTT
>PVJA010037686.1:0-20221 GCA_004027025.1 Myocastor coypus | reverse complement strand
TTGCTCGTTGCTGGAACAAATACCCAACACTCAAAATGAAGGAAGGAAAGGTTTATTTAGCTCACAGTTTGTGGAGGTTTCAGTCCATATTCGGCTGGCCCAAGGCTGAGTGGAACAGAGCAGAGAGCATCCAGTTCATGGCGGCAGAACAGCAACAAAATGGTGGCAGAGGTAGCCAACCAACACGGCAGCAGAGCAGAGCAACAGCAACAGCTAGAGCTCCAGTCTGTCTGTCTGTCTCTCTTTATATTACATTCAGGCTCTCCGCCTTAGCTCCCGCCCTAGACTACACCCATAATCCTGGAAGTACTTCCACCCATAATCCCATCAGTACTAAAACCTATAATCCCAGGGATCATGGATCAAGTCTCAAACTCTAGCAGTCCCCGCCCAATGACTCCATGAGGCTTTGGGGGGACAACTAGACATAAACCATAACAATTTCCTTTTACCCACTTCCCCCCAAAATAATCTAGCAGGGTGATGGATTCAGCAAAGATGAGATGGGTCGATCCACCTGCCTATGCAGACAGTTAAGGAGACCCTTTTCTCTCATTGGCTACTTTAGCTACCTCTGTCTGGACACTTCTGCATATCCTGTTTCTCCTATATTCTGACCTTGCCTGTTTCTTGGTTTTACCCTTTCCATTCTTGGATGCTGTTTTCTGCCCTCAGTTTGCCTTTGTGGTCCGTGTCACCTCCCCTTTCTCTTCCCACCACTGACCCTAATGGGCTGTGTGCTTCCTTCTGCTGGCTCCCAGCTTCCTCTCCCTGACCACAGTAGGACCTGGCTCCACAATGTCCCTGCTCTCTCCACTCATTATTCTCTCTGACAGGAAATCAATGGGACATTGGGATGAACGCAGTAAGGCCTGTGAGTCCAGCTGCATCCTAGATCAGAACAAAGAGCAAGCCCCCAGATGTGTAAACTGCAGAGTGCTGTGCAGTGGACGGTGAGTCATTTGTTGGGGATGACAGCGATCAGAGCACAAGTCATGGACTACTGTGGGGAGGGGCTCCAAGCTCTGAGAGTTCAGTTCACTCTGCTCCCCCTAGGGCTCTGCCACAGGGGAACAAGCATGTCACCAGTGGGCAGACCATCTCCAATACAGCAGAGTACAGGAGGCCACTCACCACCCTGTCACTATCCAAGGCACCCACCAAAAGCATGCCTTTATGACAGACATCACTGTTCATCTTGTAGAGAGTCTGAACATCAACCACATTTTTTACATTATCATTTTTCTTTTTATTTTATGAAAAATAAAATTTCATAATGAAATAAGAGAATGACAGTGGTTAATACATTGTGTATCATTATCATCACAGCAGTAACTTAAAGGCAAAAAGATTTTATTGACTACATTTGACTGATGCCTACTTGAGGATCTCTCAGGTTTGGAAGGAGCTGGATGAGCCCGTGGGTTCTGGGACATTGTGGTGGTAGGGAAGTGGACTTGGAAGTGGGACACATGGGTCTGATATCTGGCTCCTGTGCTTAGCAGCTGGAGAAGCTTTGGCAAGATGCTGAAACTCTCAGAGACCTGTACCTTGGCCATAAAGTAGCGATAAGAAAAGTTTACATCTCAAACAGTTGAACCCACTCAATGAAATACCTAACACATGTAAAACATTTAAGTAAGTAGCACTTAAGTAAGAGTGCTCCCAGACACTAGGTGTTGTGGCTTTTTAGTTCCCTACCCTTTGCTCCACGACCTGGGACACAGGGATGGCCACCAGGCTGATTCTCAGCAGGCATTTGTGCCTGAGGTCTGTTGGATTGGCTGGAGGCTCAGACTGTGTGGAGGATGGGAGTTGGGGGAGACCCCACCTTGGCGATGGGGAGGATGGAGGACATCAACATCACACTGGTGAGGGGGGACCCAGTCCAGGCAAAGCACAGCCCCTGCTCAGTGCCTCGGGGAGCTCTTGGTCAGAGACAAAGAAACAGGAGCAGTGAACTTGCTGGAGAAAACTGAGTTTACAAAAAAAGAACACAGAAACAGAAGGTTCAGTATATACACTATAGGTTAAGAGTTCAGAGCATTGATTTTAAAGCTTTTAGTGAGAGAGTTGCTCGTAATAAATAAATTATGAACAACTAACATTTATATACCTTTATATACATGTAACAGGATATTCTTAAATATTAATCTAAGAAGTCTCAATCATCTCTTCCGTAGTTTTTTTTTTTTTTAATTTTCAATGATTTTTTTTTTTTTAGAATTTTATTTTATTTTATTTATTTTTTTTTTTTTCTTGTTTCAGAACCTTTGTTTATTCACTCATTTTTATGGCCAGCTCAACACCCCCCTCCCCGCCCCCTGCCAGGGCAGGGCTGGCACAGCATGTGGGGCCGGGGATCAAACCGTGGTCCCGCCGGGCGTGGTGGCTCACGCCTATAATCCCAGCACTCGGGAAGCTGAGGCAGGAGGATCGGTGCGAGTTCGAGACCAGCCTGGGCTACAAAAGTGAGCTCAAGGCCAGCCTGAACTGCACAGTGAGACCCTGTCTCAAAAAGACAAAAAAAAAAAAAAAAAAAAAACGTGGTCCCTGAAGCTGCCCAAGCTTTCCCAAGCAGGCACTGTAGACCACTGAGCCATCCCGCCAGGCCCTCAATGATTTTTCTTTGTCTCAAGATCCTTTGTATTAGGGCCATCCACATAGCTCAGTGAAATAAAGTGCCTGCCTAGGCAGAGTGCAGCAGTCAAGGTTTGGTCCCCAGTGTGCCAAGCCGTGCTGTCATGCCCCCAGGGCACATTGAGACTGGGTGTGGTGGTGCTCACTTGTAATCCCAGCGCTTGGGAGGCTGAAAACAGGAGGACCACTGCGTCTCATCTACATAGTGAGGCCCTGTGCACCCTGTGTTAAATATACTTAAAAAAGAAAAAAGATCCTTTGTATTTAACCCATTTCAAAAGAAGAATGGTTATAGTAGAACCAGTGAGGAAGAATCAAGTCTTGTCTTATGAGTCCCAAATATTTTTTATAGTAGGTACAGTATTTGAAAAGTTAATTTGCTGCTTCTTCTGCTTCTCCCCCGCTCCACACCTCCATCTTCTTCAACCTTTCGGTACACATCTAAATGTGGTGCATAAAGGCCATATTCCTCTTGGGCAATTGGTGCATGCATATAACACATCAGTTATTTTTCTCACCCCAGAAAAGTTAATTTTCGAAAAACTTGAGTTTAGAGCTAGGAATGTTGGCGAGTCCCTGTAATTGCAGTCGCTTGAGAGGCTTGTGCAGGAAGATCACAAGTTCAAGGCCAACCTGGGCAACCCAGTAGAAGCATAGGCAGCCTGTCTCAAAATAGAAATTAAAAGGTTTGGGGACAGCCCAGCATAATCCCAGCACTTGGGAGGATGAGACAGGAGGATTGGTGTGAGTTTGAGATCAGTCTGGGCTACAAAAGTGAGCTCAAGGCCAGTCTGAACTGCATAGCAAGACCCTGTCTCAAAAAGACAAAAAAAAAAAAGTTTGGGGACATAGAAAAAGTGGCATAGTGCTTGCCTAGTGTGGGCAAGCTCCTAAGTTCAATTCTCAGTATTGGGAAAAAAAAAAAAAAAAAAAAAACCCTGAATTTTGAGTATTAAAATATTCTGAGCTCAAAATGACTTAGTGAACATAATTTATGTCATAAAAAATAGTTTGGGGAGACAATAGACAACAATAGAACAAAGCCTCATAGGGAGAAGAAAAGCAGCAACAGGAGACCTGAGAGACCTAGAGGAGATCTAGTGGGCTGGGCTATCTGGTGAGCCCAAGAAGGGCTCAGAGTCCTCATTCTCACACTGCCACTGTAGGAGGGCTTAGGGCGACAGACTGCCCACATAGGTCCAAGGGATCAGGAAATCTAGACAATCAGCGCTTGTCGGTGTACACAGAGTCCCAAGACCACAGGCTCCGTGGAGGACCAGATCAGCTGAGGACCCCAGGGCTGAAATGGCTGCACACTGTGCCCAGGCAGACAGGCCAAGACAGCCCAGCTGGTCCCTGCTTACCAGTACATGCTCCCTAATATTTCCTTGTGTGGCTCAGACATGGCCCAGGAAGCTGGCAAGCCTGAAGTGGCCTTTTAGTTGGACTCTCAGAGAGCTACAAGACCAGAAGGCAGACTGGAAACCAGCTGCTTCAGCACATGTTAATGTGAGGACAGAAGTGATGGGATCTGGGGACAGAGAATGCAACACAGACACACATATGAAAGAAAAATCCTCCACAACAGAAGTCAGCCTGGGGAGGAGTGGAGGGAGGGCAGGGTCACTGGGCAATGACTGAAAGAACACTTGATTGAGTAGAAAGGAAGCCATCGTGTAGCAGGATGGCAGCTGTTTCACCCATACAGATTTGTTCTCCTCAGTTTGTGGTGTGCATTTCATGCCTAATCTGTATCTTTCCCTATTTAATAATCACAACTGGTGAGTAAGCTGTGCGCACCCACCCCACTCTATGTGGGGCAGTACAAGCTGCTGGGGTTGCTAGGCTACTGAGGGGTGGGGCCTGAGGTATCACCCAGGCCTTCGATATCCCGTCATCATTTTCTTGAGTAGATATGTTGATGAAGAGGAAGATGTGAATCCTATATCCACAGAACTCACAGGAGAGGAGGAGACACGAGCATACATGTGGAACAGATGTCGTCTGGGGCATTCCCACACCCTGAGATCTAAACATTTTGAGGCCAAATTAGTGTTTCACATTTCACAGAAATCCAAACCTTTACAAAGTTTTTTTTTTTTTTTTTTTTTTTTTTTGTCTTTTTGAGACAGGGTCTCGCTATGCAGTTCAGGTTGGCCTTGAGCTCACTTTTGTAGCCCAGGCTGGTCTCGAACTCGCACTGATCCTCCTGCCTTAGCCTCCCAAGTGCTAGGATTACAGGCGTGCACCACCATGCCCGGCTCTTCACAAAGTTTTGATGAGCTCCCAGGGTGCTGATAATTTCTGTGTCGCCTCTGCCTATGGCCATCTGCTACTGGAGAAGTTATTTCTATTCCTTACCCACATCTCAGACATGGTATCTGGCTGCTTCCAGGTGCACACTCTTTGTGTCTGATTCTGAGCCACTAGCTTCATTCAAAGGGCCTTGGACCTATCCTTTATTAGCTTGAACATCTGCTTCGAGTTCCTGTTCAGTCCAAAAAGCCCAAATCCTAGGGGTCTTGCCAGGTAGTTTGGGGACTTACCAGGTAGCTCTGTTGGTTAAAGCACATGATTCAGCAAACTTTTTCAGGTGCCAGGCACCACAGTTCAATCCCCACCCCCACGTAGAGCATGAAACCTGCCCTTAAAGTAGCCTCAGCCAGCTTAAAAAAAGAAAAAAACAAACAAACAAAAAAAACCCTCAAGTCCAAATCCTGGGTGCTACCATGGCCCAGCACAGATCTTCTCATCCTTTTTCAATCCATCTACATGTAAACAATGGGTTCAGCTTATCAAAGAGTTTAGAAGAATGTGGATCTACGAGTTGTAAATCTAAGGACATAATATATATGTAATTGAAGTTAAAGGAGGCAACAGACAGAGAACTGCGCATGCTCCCAGAGATTAAACGTGCATATTGCAAACCTTAGGGCAACCACTGGGAATAGAACAAGTGAATACCTATGTCACCAGTGGAGGAAAACCTGGACACAGTGACAGAGGCCTGAAATTCCAACTGCTCAAGTACTGAGGCAGAAAGATTACAAGTTTCAGGCCAACCTGTGCAACTTGGCCAGATTCTATTTTCAAGTACGAAACAAAAGATTTAGGGATGTTCAGCTTAGTGATGAAGTACTTGTGGAGTGTAGGAAGGCTCAGTTCAATGCACAGTACCACAGAAACAACACCAGTCAGCCAAGCAAACAGAGAGAAGAAAGGGAAGAAGGGAGAGAGAGAGAGAGAGAGAGAGAGAGAGAGAGAAAGAGAGAGAGAGAAAGGAGAGAGAGAGAGGAGAGAGAGAGGAGAGGAAGAAGATAGAAGAAATAAAGAGGCAAAATGGAATCATTACAAAATTATTAATTGAAAAGAAGATAAGATAAAAAAAGGATTAAAGAGCAAAAGGGATACATAAAACACAAACAGCAAGATAGTGATTTAAACTCAATCATATTACTAATGTATATATTATAATTACTTATTAAAAGACAAAGATTTTTCAAATTCAAAATAGGAAACCTACTTGAAATACAAAGAACACAAACAGATGAAAAGTACAAGTTTGTACAAAGATATATATATCTTTTGTATATAATCAAAAGGAAATTAGAGGTACTATATTCATGTTTGATGTGTGTGTGTGTGTGTGTGTGCTAGAACTTGAACCTAGAGTCTTCCCACTGAGCTAGAGTTGAGCCCTTTTTAATTTTTGAGACAGGGTCTTGCTAAGTCACTATGCTACACAGGCTGAATTTGAACTTGCAGCCCTCCTGACTCAGCTCCCAGAGGGCATGGGATTATAGGCAAGTGACATCATTACTAGCTAGAACACTACATATAGCAATGGAAATATTACCAGAAATACAGAGAAATATTACATGGCTAGGAAAAAATATATTCAAGAAACTACCACAATATTCCATGTATATACAGTGCATTAACAGGACTTCAAAGTACATATGAGGAAAAATAAGTGAACAAACTCAAATTAAGCCTCTCTTAATTAACAAAACAAATAGGCAACAAATGAATGAGGATACAGAAAATCAAAGAATACCAGCTTGATCTAATTGATATAAACCCCTCCATCTAACATTAACAAAATACAGTCTTTTCAAGTGTACACAAGACATACACTCAATATTCTGACCATGAACAAATCTCCCTAAATTTAAAAAGTCACACAAATTATGTTCTTTGATTACAATAAAACTAATTTAGAAGTCAATGATAAAAAAGATATCTGTAAAATATTCCAAACACTGGAAAGGGAGAAATATGCTTTTTAAGAGGCCAGGGTTCAATCAAAATGAAAATTAGTAAGTATCTTGAGTTAAATGCAAATAGGAATACAACACGTTAAAATTGTGGGGTGTAACTTAGTGAGAAAAGCAATGATTACAGAGATGTTTCCAATACTTTGGCTTTATTTGAAAAGAAGAAAGATCTTAAAGCAATGTCAAATCAAACTTAAAGATTGTACCTTAAGAAACTAGAAATAAAGAAGCAAATTAAAACTACAGTAAACAGAAAAGAGGCAAGAATGAGGATCAAAGCAGTTATGAGTGGCATATAAAACAAAATAATAGAGCATATCAACAAATGCAAAGCATATTTCTCTAAGGAGATCAATAAGCCAGCATAGTGGTACACACACCCAAGTGTACACACCATGGTCTCAGGACTCTCAGAGGCTGAAGCAAGAGGATTGATCACAATTTCAAGATCAGCCTGAATGTTATGGTTTGTATCTAGTGCCCCCACAAAGCCTCATGCAAATCATGGGGCTGTCGAGTGCCCGGTTTGAGGGGCGGGGCCAGAGGACCAGGGCAGGGGCGGGGCCAGGGAGGCACCAACCATTAAACTGACAGCATGCGCCGCCCCAATTCCCCCCCTTGTGGCCTCTCTTAGAGGTAAGGAGCGGATCATTCTAGATGGCAGCGCCCCAGCCTCTCCTTCATACCTCTATAGCACAGGGGCAGTGTCTTGAAACCTCTAGTAACTGTGAGCTAAATAAACCTTTCCTTCCCTAAGCTTGTGTGACAGGTATTTGTCCCAGCAATGAGAGAAGAGCAACTAAGATTACTGGACAACTTGGCAATTTAGTCAGATAAAAATACACATTAAAAAAGGATGAGCCAGGCATGACGAGACATGTATGTAATACCAGAACTTGGGAGGCTGGGCTAGTGAGATTATGCCTAAAAAAAGCAAAAACAAAACAACAACAACAGAAAAAAAACCAACTAAATGAATGGAAGGAACCTACTCCTCAGAAAGTTTTATAGAGCAAAGGTGGGCACAACCTGGGTGAAAATCAGAAGGTTACAAGGACAGCCACTTTGGCAATATTGTTTCATTGGAGAAGCAGGTCATGTAGCAAGTATACATAGAAATGGGCCCGGCAGGATGGCTCAGTAGTCTAAAGCACCTGCTTAGGAAAGCTTAGGTGGCTGCAGGGACCATGGTTTGATCCCTGGCTTCACATGCTGCACCAGCCCTGCCCTCAGGGTAGGCTGAGTCTGCCATAAAAATAAATAAATAAACAAACAAACAAAAGTTTTGAAACAAGAAAAAAAATTAAAAAATTTTAAAAATTCTTTTAAAAAAAGTATACATAGAAAGAATAAGGACTTTTTCAGGAAGGCATGGATCAGGAGGTCCTGGTCACCCACTTGGGTGACAGATTTCTATCTAGACTTTATTAGACCAGGTGATACCAATAATAACACAATCTTCAATTTACTTCTTCTCCTTTGGGAGGCATGTAGGCCAGGACATTCCAGCTTTGTCTTAAGACCTGGCCTTCAACAGATGCCCCTCCAGCCACAGTTGTATATTATCATACCCCCTTGGTGGCCTAACCTGTCTGACCACCTATAATATTTCTACCTAACTTAGCTGTCCATACTACTATCATACCCAACAGTAAGCCTATTTCAACATTAAAAATTCAATCAATTGAATTCATCCTAGTGATATTTGTAAAAAGAAAGCCCACTGTGTTCTTTCTTTCTTTCTTTCATTTGTTCATTCATTCTTTCTTCCTTTCTTTCTTTTCTTTCTTTTTTTTGAGACTAAGTCTCATTAGCAGTTGGGGCTGGTCTTGAGCTCACTTTTGTAGCCCAGGCTGGTCTTGAACTCACACAGATCCTCTTGTCTCAGCCTCCCAAGTTCTGGGATTACAGGCATGCATCACTGTGTCATTTCAGTACATGAAGAAATAACATTTGATAAAATTAAGGCTCTATGATTTAAAAACATCAGTCAGCTGAATGTAGTGGCACACACCTGTACTCCAAGAACTTTGAGAGGCTGAGGCAGGAGGTTGAAATTTCTGGGCAGTCCAGCAATTTAGCAAGACTCTGTCTCAAAATAAAACATAAAACACACTGGGAATGTGGGTCAGTGAGAAGACCCTGGATTCATTACCTAGTATTAAAAAAACCAAAACCAAAGCCAACCCACAACACTGTCAGTGGGCAACTTCCTCACCCTGCTAAAGTGCACCTGTGCAGAACCTACAGCTGGATTTTTACAAAGGAAGGAAGATGGCAGCATAGAATCCAGCAGTATGTCACAGTCTCTCCAGGACATGGCCTGGCATTACCTAGAAAACAGTAACTTAGTGAAGAGAAGGGAAAGAAAAGCTCTGGAAATCAATCAAGAACCAATGGAAAAGGTAAAAATCACAGAGAAACTGGCAAGTCTGAAGGCAATGCAGGAAAAAGAAGGAAGAAGATTGGAACACCAACCGAGGCTCCTAGGGAAGAGGGCTTGTGTCTGCTAACACAGATAAGCCCAGAGAGGGTCTGCAGCTGCAGGGAGAAACACTGGACCAGCAGGCTACAACACTAACCTCAAGAAAAGCCCATGGTTATTGTAAACTGCAAAGACAACATTGGGATTTACTCTGAAGGTAACTCCCACAGGGCAGCTAGAGTTGGAGAAGCAATACAGAGCAGCACCTGCCAGATTGAAGAGGGACTAAGGACCATTTTGGAAAGAGGTTAAGAGTCAGCTACTTCAGGAATCAGAATTACATTTTGGGGTTTGGGGACACCCTACCATACTCACAGAAAGAATGGTGGTTAGACATAGAATGCCTGAGAAATTTAAATTTCAGTCTGGGAGGACACAGGGGTCCCACTCTGTGGAAGTCAGGCTGGTTATGTGTGGTTTTGGGGAGGGGGTTAGGTCTAAAACTGCTAGCATTAAATCCAGCAGACTGCTTGACGCCCTCCTCTCCTGCTGCCTGCTTACAGCGCAGAGCTCAGTGGTCCATTTGCTTACCCCATCTGCCAACATAATCAGGGAAATGTCTCAGCTTGGATAGTTGCCACAGCCTGGAGTGCACAGTCAGAAGAGTCTGAGGAGTGAGGTGGGGGTGGAGGTGGAGAGAACCTTACAAACCCACTGACTATAATGCTAGGTTAAGACAGCAATGGTTTATATGCCCACAGGGCAGGTAATGTGGAGCAACTACCCGCACCAGAAAGGGTGGGGCAGGACTCAGCATTCACACAGAAGAGACTGCGTGTAGAAAGAAAATAGGACTTAGGGATGATACATTAGCTCTCCCCCATATCTGGAAAGAAACCTCTCATTCAAGCACATGGAGCTGGACATGGTGCTGTGTGTCTGTAATCCCAGTACCCAGGAGGCCGAGAGACATGAGGAATGCTGTGAGTTCAAGAACAGCCTGAATTGCCGAGTGAGATCCCATCTCAAAACAACCAAAAAAAGGCGGGGGGGGGGGGAGAAATTGGACTAATTTCTCTTTTTATTAGGTTTTGAGTTTGGGCTTTCCTTTTCTTTTCTTTTTATCCTTTCTTTTACTCTTTTGCAGAACTGGGGATTGAACTCAGGTCCTTGTGTTTGCCAGGCAAGGAGTAGAATAATACTGAGCTATCTCCCCAGCCTTTTGTTGTTCTTGTTGTTGCTGCTTTTACCTAATTCTTTTAATTCTCCTTTACTCTTTAATTGGCTCCTTTATCTCATTTTCTCTCTTCCTTTCCATTCTTTTTATTTTTCAATAAAATATTTCATTTTCTCTTTCCCTACTACCTCTATTTTTATTGGTACTACAATTAAGCTTTATTAATTTTTAGGTATTTAGTTCTCTGTGCTATCAGTATTGAATTATTTTCTATTATTAGCAGTAATATAATTACTGCATTTAGTAGATACTCATTCCAAGTCAATATTTGGGTTGCCCTTGTGTCTATATTATTATTGTACATCTCTTTTCTATTGTTAAGTGTCTCAGTTACTCTTCTCTTGTTCCTGGGGCAAATACCCAACACTTAAAATGAAGGAAGGAAGGGTTTATTTAGCTCACAGTGACTGGAGGTTTCAGTCCATACTCAGCAGCTCCAAGGCAGAGTGACACAAAGCAGAAGGCAACTGTTCATGGCTGCAGCAGGGAGTAGGGAACAAAACAAGGAGTAGCAACAACAATGGCAACAGCGGGGGGGGGGGGGGGGGGGGGGGAGCTGAGGAGATAGCTCCGTGGCACAAGTGCCTGCCTGGCAAGTGCAAGGTCGTCAGTTTGAACCCCAGTCCCTCCCCCCCCCAAAAAAAATGGCAGCAGCGGGCGAGTCTGTCTCTCTGTCTCTCTTATGTTACATTCAAGCTATCTGCCCCAGAGTAGGTGTGGCACTCACACCCATAATCCCAGCAGTACTCAGACCCATAATCCCAGCTTTGGGTCATGAATTAATCACAAACTGTAGAGTTGCACCTCAGTGACTGCATGAAGCTTTGGGGGGACAAATACACAGGAACCATAACCTTAAGCCACCATTGTTGGTGGCTTTTATTGGTGCTTATGGTATGCAACATCCAGTTTGTCTTTGACTCTGTTATTACCCTTGATCTTAGCCAAAAGGCCAAGAAGAATTTTGGCTCTACTATTGTTGCTTATTACTTTTTATTTCCAGTGGTGATATTAATTGGTTTTAAATGTGTGCCTGCTTTGTCTTTATGTCATCAAAATTACTGGGGTTCATTTCTGGATGCTAGGCCAAATCCACTGCTCCCCCCCCCCCCCCGCCCCAAACAAAGAGAGGTAGCTGGATCTTGGGACAGGGGCAAAGGCCTCTAGTTAGTTGTCTGCAGAGCAAATCAATGGAGAGCAGACACTAACAGCAAAAATTTTTCTATTATTATCAACCTTAAGCCCTCAGAACAACAAAAATATGAGAAAATAAGGTGACAAATGTCTCCAAAAGCTCCCAGTGCCTCAAAGCTGACACAAAAGTAATCAATGGGAAGGAAGTCAAAAGTAAAACAGCTAAATTATATGAAGTGATGAAAGAGAAAACCAAAAAAATAGATTAATAAATTGTCCAGTGAGCTAAAAAATGATATGATTAAAGAGATAATGGATTTAATTTTTTAAAAAACTGATTAATGAGCTTAAGGAAGACACAAAAAGTTGGCTGAGTCCAACAATACACAAGCAAACAATTAGAGAATGAAAAGAAGCAAACAGAAATCCAGGAAATAAAAAATTCTAGGGGCCAGCATGATGGTTCAGCGGTCTAAAGTGCCTGCTTAGGCAACGGCAGAGACAGGGACTGTGGTTCAATCCCCAGCACCACATACTGTGCCAGCCCCACCCCCAGGGCAGGCTGAGCCCGCCATAATAAAAATTAATTAATTAAAAAATTCTACTGGGACCAGGAAGATAGCTCCGTGGCACAGGCGCCTGCCTAGCAAGTGCAAGGTCCTGAGTTCGATCCCTGGTACCGGAAAAAAAAAAAAAAAAAAGAGAGAGAGAGAAAAAAGAAAGTAAATAAAAATGACAAATTCTACTGGACATCCAGGAACATGTGGTAGAGCAACAAACAATAAATTGCCCCCACTTTCTTAAAAAAATTTTTTTGGTTGTTACAGGGTCTCACCATCCAGTTCAGACTCCCCAGCTCTAGGAGTACAGATGCACACCACTACACCTGGACTCTGTGGCCAGCTCAGCCCAGCCTGTGTGGGTCTGGGATGGCATATGATGCTGGGGATGAACTGTGGTCCCTGCGTTTGCCTTTAATCTGCTGAGCTATCCCACTGGCCTCAAGCTGACCTCTTTGACTTAGAATCCAGACACTGGAGGATAGTAACTTGGGGCAGAGGAGAAGAAAGAAGGTAGATCCCCAGGAACCAGGAGGGATTTAAGGGAAAACTGTAGCCCCAGAAGAGCAGGGATCCATTGAGCTTTTGCTATACATGGGGAAGTAAGGGCAGTGAGAGTGAGGAAAAGATAGACAAGAGACAAAAGGCTGGGTCAAGTGGAGCTCTTCTCTCTTTTGAGCAAAGGCGACACACGCCCAAGAACAGTAAAGTGTTTATTTATACCCTAGAGAGGTCATTAAGTTCAACCTCTCTACTCAGCAATCATTTAACAAGCTGCAAAGCCATGCTTTGAGGAGATCCCTGGTGTTCCTAGGCTGGCTTCATCTCGCAGGCATAACTACCTTCCCACTTCAGCTTCTCCCAACACAGAAGAAAGCAATTAATAGGACATTAGAAATGGTACATCACTGGCCATCTGAGAATAGCAAATTAAAAAAAAAACATTGAGATACCATCTCACTCCAGAAAGAATGGCTATCATAAAGAAATCAACCAACAACAGATGCAGGGAAAAAGGAATCCTTCTCCACTGCTGATGGGAATATACACTGGTTCAACCATTATGGAAATCAGTGTGGAGATTCCTCAAAAAACAAGAACTGGAAATTCCAATCAATCTAGCTATTCCTCTTCTGGAAATTTTCTCATAAGAACTGAAAACATCATATCAGAGTGATATGTGTGTGCCCATGTTCATAGCAGCACAATTTAGGATAGCCGAATCCTGGAAACAACCCAACACCTAAGGAATGGATAAAAAAAGGTGTAGTATTTTTAAACAATAGAGTATTACTCATCTATAAAGAAAAATAAATTCAAAGCCTTCGTAGCAAAGTGGATGCAACTTGAGGTTATACTCGTAAGTGAAATAAACAAAACCCACATGTGTAAATATCATATTGTCTCCCTAGTGTAAGAGCTCAAAAGAAGAAATAAAAACTTAAAGGTATAATAGACACAGTTAAATGGAAGTAACAGAACTTAAGGATTGAACAATGAAGAGAGAGTGTCATGTTTATGTCTAGTTGTCCCTCCAAAGCCTCATGCAATCATGGAGTGGGGACTTCTAGAGTTTGAGACTTGACTCATGAGGCACTGGGATTATGTGTTTTAGTACTGATGAGGTTATGGGTCTGAGTACTGCTGGGAATTATAGATATAGCCTGAGGTGGATAGGCTAAGGCTTAGAGCCTGATGTAATTTAAAGAGAGACAGACTGAGGCTGTGGCTCTCTGCTCCCCTGGTTGTTCTGTTGTCTCTGTCGCCATTGTTGCTGTTTAGCTGCCATGAACTGCTGTTCTCTGACATGTACTAACTCAGCCTTAGAACTGGCTGAATATGGTCTGAAACCTCCAGTAACTGTGAGCTAAATAAACCTTTGCTTCCTACATTTTGGGTGTCAGGTATTTGTCCCAGCAACAAGAGAAAAGTAGCTAAGACAGAAAGGAGAAAAGATAGGTAATAGGTATGGGAAAAACCACACATGTATATATACAAGATGGCTAAGGCAATAGTTCTAAGAATTTCCATCAGTTTTTTGAAATAGGAGTTAAAGGGTAGAATTCTCACCTTGACCAACTCTCTATACTGATATCTGCAAACTAAGCAACTACATTGAGAACAGCAATGTGTAATACCAAAACAATGCTTGATGTACCGATCATCTTGATCTTCTAAGTATGTATCATTTCTAATGTCATATTATTGGACAGGTAAGATGGTTCAGTGGTCTAAAGCACCTGCTTAGGAGAGCTTAGGCAACCATAGGGACTGTGGATTGGTCCCCAGCACCATGTGCTGCACCAGCCCCACCCCTAGGGCAGGCTAAGCCAGCCATAAAAATAAATAAATAAATAAAACTCTAATGTCATATTATTATTGCACTGTCTTTAAAGTTTTTTTCTATTTTTTTCCCTTCTTCCTTTCCTTCCTGTCTTCTATACTAATTTCCTTAGGCTTGGATAATTTTCCTTTATCCTTCAGCTTTGCTTCTAATTTCTTTTGCTTTTATTTCTCTATTTTTCCTCTTCCTTTTAAATTTTCTCCCTTTAAGGTAAAATCAATCTCTTGAGTGGATATTTACTGTACATAATTGTCTGGTGTGTCTTAGATTTCGGTATGTACTATAAAACTTGTACCCATGATCAAAGGGGACAAATCAATAGTTACCACAGTTTGTCATTTTCCAGTCTGTGCTTGATGCTATTGTTTTTATTGATCATAGTACTTTAGGCAAAATGGCCTGGCTGTTGGGATCAACTTATCTTCCTTGTATGCCAAAGTTTAGATGGTCTGGAGGCATAAAACTACTATAGTTCAGCACCAAATAAGTAGGGTAGTAGGCCAAAGAGGCAGCAACCTTTGATCCATAATACAAAAGACAGAATCTTGGGACAGACTTAAAAGCCAACAGCCATTTTGTGTATAAAAGACTTATGAAAAGTAGTCATTTCCTTAAGAGGTTTTAATAGTAGTAATAAACCTACCTACTACAACCAATTCACAAGCTTCAATACTGAAAACAAGCAAACAACAACAAAAAAAATGGAAAATGAGAAGACATGGAAGCAAGATGCAGTTTTCCAACCCATAACCCCCAAATCACCCAAGACAAATCAAGGGAGATTGTGGTGGAAGAAATCAAAATCTGTTCTGATTAATTTTATGAAATAGTGGCAGCAGAAGTAACAAAACATGTCAATAAGTATCTGGACAAAAACAAAACAAAGATAAAGAGATGAACACAATAATAAAGGAAATAATTAGTGAATGTAGAGTAGATATAGATAAAAAAATGCTTAGAAAAGACATTGGAACCATGAATAGTCAACACAGGAAAAAGTAAATTCCATAAAACAAACTCAAATAGAAACACAAGGATTAAAACTCTACTGAAAGTATACACACAAGAGCCAACAAATGTGAAGATAGAATACTGAAACTAGAAGACAGGGTTGTGGCTGCTGATCATCAAATGCAAAACCTCTTAAAAATAGCAAAGACTCACAAAAAATTAATCCGATGGCTTCTGGCTAATGGAAAAAGACTAATAAAAATTAATATCAATAAAGAATCTGAAGATAGCGCAAAAGGAAAAAAAAACTTGTTCACAGAAGTAATACCAGAAAGTTTCCAAGTATAGAAAAATAATTTAAGATGCAGATAAATGAAGCATGTGGCTTCATTTATGGGGAGTATTGATGACCCCATTATAATTGCATTAGTTCTGATTTTATTTTCATATACATTAGTGTTTGTTTTGTATAGTTGGGTGCACCAGTATCTGTTGTATATAATATAATAGTCAACATTCAAAAAGTTTAACAAAAGCACATAACATTAAAAAACTGTTATAGAAAACAAAAACAAATTACTTATAAAGGATGACACATCAAAATCACAGCAGACTTCTCAACTCAAATCTCTGAGCTAAGGAGTGCTTAGCATGAGTTATTTCAAGCCTCCCTGAAACACCTACAATCTAGACTGATGGATCCCACAAATTTATCTTTCAAAGTTGATGGAGAAATAAAACGTTTCCATTACAAAGAACACTTGAAGAAATTCTGGTCTCAATTTGACAATCAGAAGAAACAGATTGGCAGAGGATCACAAAACAAAATCCAGCAATATGCTGCCTGCAAGAAACACATGTCACCTTAAAAGAAATTCATAGACTGAAAGCCAAGGGGTGGAAAACAATGTTCCATGTGATACAAACCTGGAAAAAAGCAGGAGGTAGCTATTACACTTGCAAACAAAGTGGGTTTCCAGCCAGGATTGATTAGAAGAGACAAAAAGGGCACTATGTACTTGTTAAGGTAACAATCTAAGAAGAAGAAAGAATAATCATATACAACAAATACTGGTGCATCCAACTATACAAAACAAACATTAATGTATATGAAAATAAAATCAGAACTAATGCAATTATAATGGGGTCATCAATACTCCCCACAAATAGAATGATCAATCAGGAAAAAAATTAGTAAAGAAATATCAGAGCTGAAACAAACCTTTAAAGAAATGGACTTAACAGATATCTACAAACTATTCCACCCAACAACAGAATATGCATTCTTCTCAGCAGTGCATGGGAGTTTTTTTTAAAAGTAGACAACTTACTAGCTCATAGAACATGCTTAAATAAATGCTAAGGAATTGAGATTATCCAGTGCATATTATCAGATCATAGTGCATTAAAACCTGAAATTGATGGCAAAAGAAACCATGAGAACTTCATAAGCACGTGGAAATTAAATAGCACTCTCCTAAATAACCAATGGTCCACAGATGAAATTAAAGAATAAATTAGACAGTTTCTGTGATTAAATGATAATGATAGTATGACATATTGAACTAATGGAACATCTCAAAAGCAGCTCTAAGAGGGAAATTTATAGCAGTGAATATCAATATCAGCACAATAGAGCAAGTGCAAACAAACAATTTAATTGTGAACCTCAAACTTCTAGAAAAAGAAGAACAGGCTAAACCAAAATCTGGTACAAAGGAGAAAGTTATAAAGATCAAAGAAGATAAAAAAATAAATTTAAAAAAGATCAGAACAGAAATTAACTCATTGGAAACTAAGCAAACAATGCAAAGAATCAATGAATGAAAGAGTTGGTCCTTTGAAAGGTTAACTAAGATTGACAAGCCCTTATCCAACCTTATTTAAAGAAGGAAAGAAAATACTCCAATCCACGAAATTATGAATGCAAAGGGTGAACTCACAATGAACCCTGTGGAAATTCAGAAAAACAGGCTAGATTTAATGCAATTTTGATCAAACATTCCAACAGCGTATCTCACAGAACTAAAGAAAACAATCCTAAAATTCATTTCTAACCGGAAGAGACCTACAATAGCAAAGATAATTCTGAACAACAAAGGCAAGATAGGGGGCATCATAATCTCTGACTTGAAATTACATTATAAAGTTACCATGATAAAAATAGTGTGGTACTGGGGAAGAAAAGACCTAGAGATCAGTGGAATGGACTAGAAGATTCAGAAACAACTCCAGACATACTCAACTACCTTATCTTTGACAAAGGTGTGAAACACCTTTACTGGAAAAAAAGATAGCCTCTTTAATGAATGGGCCCAGGGGTGGAGAGATAGCTCAGAGGTCTAAGTGACCCAGGTTCAATTCCCAGTACTGCATGCTGTGCTGGCCCCTAGAGAGCACTATGCTGGCCCTGAAACCAGGTGTAGTGGCACATACTTGTAATTCCAATGCTGAGGAGGCTGAGACAGGAAGATCCCTACACGTCTGAGCTGCATAGTGAGATGTTGTACCAAATAAAAGACCAAACAAAAAGAAAATAAATGGTCCTGGAAAAAACTGGCTCCACACATGCCAAAGATTAAAATTGGACCCATATATTTCACCATGAACTAAACAATTCAAGATGGATCAGAGACCTAAATATCAGAGCAGAAACATTAAATCCTCTGGAAGATAGAATAGATAAAACTCTTGAAGACATTGCTGTGGACAAAGATTTTGTAAATAAAACCCTATCAGAAAGAATCAACAACTGGGACCTCACTAAAAAGCTTTTACACAACAAGAACAACCACTAATAGAGTGAAGAGATAACACACAGCACGGAAAAAAAATGATTGCCAGCTTTTCCTCAGACAAAAGATTATTATTAAGAACACATAAAAAACTTAAAAAATAAGATCTACTGTATTTAAGGACCAAATAAAATAACAGTCATCTGAGACGAATACATATTTCTCAGATAAAAAAGTACAAATAGCAAAGACATCTATGAAAAAATGTTCATTTGAGAAATCCAAATTAAAAAAAAAAAAACACTGAGATTGTATCTCACCCTGGAAGAATGGCTGTCATCAGGAAATCAACCAATAACAAGGGCCGAAGTGCTGTGAAGAAAAAAAGAACCCTTCTCCAACGTTGGTAGGAGTACAGATTGGTGCAACCACTGTGTAAATGAGTATGGCCATTCCTCAGAAAACTAGGATTGGAGGTTTCATTTAACCAGAATTTCTGCTTCTGGGTATCTTTCCAGAAGAATTCAGTATACCATACCACAGCAATATATATGCATCCATCTTTATAGCACTGCAATTTGTAATAGTTATATCTTGGAAACAACCCAAATGCTCATCAACCAAGGACTCAATAAAAAATGATGTGGTATATTTACATAATGGAGTACTATTCATCTATAAAGAAGGACAAACTGGAGCCTTTTGTGGGTTAATGCATGCAATTTAAGACTATAGATGAAGTAAGCCAGGTGCACATGTGAAAAACACCATATTGTCTCCCTAGTGTGAGAAGCTGAAAAAGTAAATAAGACTCAAAATTTATAATAGATACTATAGAAGGAGAAAAGAAGGAAGGTAAAAGCAAAAAAATACATACATGCAGACACACTCACGCATGATAATTAAAATAATTATACTATTAATTTATCTTGGTTCACTGAAAAGTTTGTGCTAATATTGCCTGGATAATTAAATACCTATATCTTGTACTCCAACTACTTTAAAGATAACAATACTAACTCAACATATTAACTATTGTCACCCTATTATCTTATTTTGAAATTTTGGTGCTTTTTTTTTTTTCTCTTTAAGATAAAAAATATAGATTCAACCCAGCAACCAAGCCCAGCATGTGAGAGAGACTGCCTGGGGCCCACCGGAAACTCATTTGACCTAGCAATAAGGCCTGGCATGGGAGCGGAACTTCATCCATCACATAGGCCCAGCATGGAAAGCTACAGCAGAACTTCCTGCGGAGACAGTAGAGACAAGACTCACTCAGCTGATCTAGGAGCAGAACATCTTGCCAGAGTGGTGCAGCAGGTTCACCTCCAAGGGCAGTAGCAGGAAGAAGTGAACCTCAGCCAGATCCAAGCTACACTCACCTGGGTGAGTTTGAACTTGGTAGATCTAGATATGGTGCTAAGATAAAAACTCTAACAAAGCTCTACACTAAAGATAAGAAGACAGGGCTATACAAAATGACAAAGAGAAAGAGCAAAATGCACTCTCAGGCCCTGAACTCACCCAGAACAAATGCAAGAGACAATATCATAGAAGAAATTGGAAATAAAATGCCTGAAATCTCTGAAATAATAGCATCCAAAGTAAAGAAACAACTGCTGAAAGGTATAGAGGAAATCAGATCAGAAATAATTTCTGAGGCCGGGCATGGTGGTGCACGCCTGTAATCCCAGCACTTGGGAGACTGAGGCAGGAGGATCGGTGTGAGTTTGAGACCAGCCTGGGCTACAAGAGTGAGTTCAAGGCCAGCCTGAACTGCATAGTGAGACTCTGTCTCAAAAAGATAAAAAAAAAAAGAAAGAATTTCTGAAGTAAAAAAAGAGATGATAACTGTAATGAAAGAAATATCAACTGCTTCTAAAGAAGATACTAATTTAAAAAAAAAAAAAAAAAA
>PVJA010037685.1:0-20226 GCA_004027025.1 Myocastor coypus | reverse complement strand
TTTTGGTGTAGCTATGCTCCAGATTTTAATTATTACTTAGAGATTACACTTTTTAAGTTGTTTTCTTTCCCACTTAAAATAATCCCTTTTAGCTGGGCATGATGGTGCACGCCTGTAATCCCAGCACTGGAGAGGCTGAGGCAAGAGGATCAGTGCAAGTTCAAGACCAGCCTGGGCTACAAAAGTGAGCTCAAGACCAGCCTGAACTGCATAATGAGACCCTGCCTCAAAAAGACAATAATAATAATAATAATAATAATAGTTGATGCTATAAATAGAATTTCTAGCAGATATTTCAGCTTTCTGGCAGATCATAATAAATGCCAAGGAAAGTATAGTCCAATTCAGAGAAGCAAAATATGACCTCCTATCCAGATAATTGAGAAAAGTGTCTTTAGAAATGCAATGCTTGACACAGACCCTCAAAATGAATAAGCTTCAAGTGTAAAAGCTGAAAGTCTGAAGGAGAGACAGGGAGCTGGACACACGTCTACAGGTACCGGGTCAGAACAGACCAAGAGGGCTGTGCGCGCATGGCTAGTAATGTGCAGAGGTCTCAACACCAGACCGGGCCATAGCTAAAAGGAATAGGATTGAAGATATTCTGAAAGGAACCAGTGTGGTCTAAACCATGCCTGAGAAGGGTGAGTTTTCATCTTTCTAATCATAAAATTTATTGGGAGGGAAAGCAATGGAAGCTGAAGTGGATAGAAGATTCTTTCAACTATTTAAAGGCTGGCCAGATGGCTCAGCAGATTGAAGCACCTGCTTAGGTAAACATAGGGACTGGGGTTTGATATCCGGCGGGCTGTGCTGCCTCTAGCCCCGCCCCCTCAGGTGTGCTGAGCTGGTGGTTGAGACTAGACATGGTGGCACGTCCCTGTAATCCCAGCACTTGGGAGACTGAAAACAGGAGGATCATTATGGATCATTATGAGTCCAGTCCATGTAGTGAGACCCTGTAGACCAGTGGTTCTCCACCTTTCTAATGCCGTGACCCCACAATACAGTTCCTCATTTTGTGGTGACCCCAGAACAAAAAATAACTTTGGTAGCTACTTCCAAACTATAATTTTAGGGCTGGGGATATAGCTCAGTGGTATAAGTGCCTGCCTGGCAAGCACAAGGTCCTCAGTTTGATCCCTAGTGCCGCAAAAAGATTAAAAAAAAAAAAAAAACTGTAATTTTGCTATAGTTATGATTTGGAATGGCTTTAGGCGACCCCTGTGTTTTGGTCATTCGACCCCCGCTGGGGTCACGACCCCCAGGTTGAGAACCGCTGCTGTAGACCCTGTACTAAATACAAAAAAAAAAAAAAAAAAAAATCTAAGTATGAGAAACTGAGGGCCCAAACTACACTGTGACCTGAAAGATTACCTGGAGGGGATGGGGAGGGCCGGTGATATAGCTCAGCGGACTAAGTGCTTGCTTAGCAAAGTATAGGGGCTAGGGTTCGATTCCTGGCCCCACCTGCCGCACTGGCCCCACTCTTGAGCACATTGAGACGGCTACGGAGTGCGGGCGTGGTGGCGCGCGTCTGTAATCCTAGCACTTGGGAGGCAGGAAACAGAAGGATCACTATCAGTCTGAACTGCGTAGTGAGACTGTACCAAAAAAAAGAAAAAAGACAAAAAAAAAAAAGAAGAAGAAGGGATGGGTTTCAGTTGAATTACAGTCTGCTGAACTTGGCGGCTAGCAAGTTGGAGATAGAAGAGAGAAGTACGAGAAATCAAAGGTGATTCAGGTTTTGAGGTGGATGATTAAATATTGATTCTGGTACAGCATCCTGAGGGACTGGGGTTCAAGATATGGTAGTTCAGGTACACTAAATCCTGAGAGGCTGTTTCACGATTTGGTCAGCACATGTTTTAGTTTTGATTTAAAAAAAAAAAAAAAAAAGCAACTTGGACCAGACTTCACGGAGCTGTCTCTGTGACCTCTTTGAGCTCTGGTGACGTCGCAACATATCCGGCTCCAAGAGGGGTATTAAGGACACAGCTGAAGGACTGCTGCCAAGAGTGCAGCATTCCCGTCCTGTCTTAGGTGACAGCTGGGTTTCCACTTTTCAATGGCGCTATAGTCCCAAGTACAGTAGAACCATAAGTGTTCTTCAGCTTTGCTGAGAAAGCATGCGTTTGTTTGCGTGATCCTGTGTGTCGCCAGGCCTGCACTGCCATAGATTTCATTTCATCTACTTAATATCTTTAAAGTTCTGGCAACATATTTTTTGCTTTGCTGTTAATGATGGTCTAATTTTTGTGTCACCATCTAACCATCCAGGGTCCTTGATTAATACTGCCGCCAGGGTGCAGCCCTGGCTGGTGGGTTCCTCACATTACCACTTCCTCTGTGGACCTAGAGCTGTGTTTACAGTGCTATTCCTGTCTCAGAATCTCGTCAGAAGCTATGGCAGTTGATGTACGATCTGATTTACATTGTGATGTCATTTACCTTGGTATTAGCAGTAGAAGTTAGTTGGCTAGCATATGCTTCAGCCTCATCCACAATGTGACATCAGACTACTGAGTCATGCTTTATGAGAGTGGTCATGATGTGACAATTCCTTCTAATGTCTTCGGGACCGTATTTAAACTTTCATCTGTGGAAATTCCACACAGTAACAGTATTTCTGAAAATTATTATGATGATGAGGAGGATTTGCCTTTTTGAGACTGGGTCTCACTATGCAGTTCACACTAGCCTTAAGCTCATTTTTGTAGCTCAGGCTGGTCTCAAACTTGCACTGATCCTCCTGCCTCAGCCTCCAAAGTGCTGGGATTATAGGTGTGCGCCACCACACCAGCTTCTGAAAATTATTTGACTACAAAATATTTTAATGTTTGTCATGTACTAGTGGAAAACCAAGAGTTGGCTATGAAATATAATGCTCAGCCTGAAGCAGGAAATTTAAAAATAATAATAATATTACAGTTCAATTCATTATAAGCATTACCAACCTAGGATTCATTGTTTAAAACTTTGCTGCAAAAAAAATGAAATAAAATTGTGCAAATCGGATGTTTTTCTCCTTTGAAAAACTAGTTATCATTCAATAGCTATACAATATCACCATGAATACCCTGTTCCTTTGTCCTAATGAAAGCTTAAGCCTCCCCAAGAATTCCTATGTATTAAAGATTTACAGTGTCAAAATGTCGCTTTTTGTCCCAAATCAACTTGGATGCAAAACTCACATGGTTGTTCCTCCAGGACAGCCCTCCTTGGGCTCTCTGATTTCTGGAGGGAACACAGAGGCTCCTCAGGGAAGGATCACATCTCCTCGTGGCCTTTGGCACAAAGCCTCTGCTTCTTCCTTCCCCTTTACAGTTTCTGCACAGAAGCAAAGTGTCACCTTCTTGCACCTTGCAGGTCTTCTTTCCTATTTCATGTGTTTTATATCCAGATGCTTTTCCAAAGTGATATGAACTCACTCAAGGGAATTACTAATGAATAAAATTATTTCCAAAATATATTTTATAACACACACAAAAAATACCCTAGTAACTATTTTAGCTGAGATAAATCTACTAAACTCTCAAGGTGTAATTGTACCCTAGGGAAAACATTTTGGAAACTGCTGGGTCTGTACTTGTTCAGTGTTCAGATTCCTTTTCATAATGGTATCATAAAAACACCATTTTTTGGAAAGAAATTAACATACAAATTTGCAAGTTCTTGTGTTGTTTCATCTTTTATTTTGGTTATTTTTGTTTGATCTTATTTGAAATTCCCCGAAAGTTGGCAAGGCATGATAGGATAAAAAAATTTTCAGATGGCCTTTGAGTCTCTGTTTTTTGTCCCACTCATTTTATCATTTCCTTTGCCTTGCTTTCTTTCTAATGAGTATAAGTAATAAACACTTACTTTTGAACAACACAATAAAAGATATGCTTTATTATTTTATAGTGTTTCCTCATAAGAATATTCTCTTACCTACCTTGTGATAAAATTAGTCAAATTCAGGTAATTTTATTTTCTTTATTGGTACAATGCTATTACCTAACTGGATACAGTGCTTTTAATCATCTACAGTAAAAATGTTTTCAATATTCTTATAAGTAACCTTTACATAGTTACTGATTTTTTGTTCTGTTTCAGGATTATGTACCTCATGTAGTTATGCTGTCTCTTTAGTTTCTTTTCAGACTAGAACTGCGTCTCATGTTTCTTGAGCTTTCTTGACTTTAGTCACTGTTGGAGCATATAGAACAGTTATTTTGTAGAATGTCCTTCATAAGTAAGTTTAAACTAAGCCCTTTTAGGAGGATTGTCACAGATGATATTGTTCATCTTGTTTGTTTTTCTAATTACAACAAGTTCTCTAGACACCAGCTAGGTGTTCCATAGTCTAATTTGGTTCTGAATCAGGGAGCCAATACAGAAAAACCTATGGGTTTCTACTTAATGAATTAAGATCGATTGTCTTTTTTTTTAATTTTTAGTTGATCTCAGATTTGCCTACTCTTATGTCCTTGGTGCTACAACCACATGACCTTTTATGTATTTTGTCAGTTTCTGCCTTATCAAAGTGTTTGAAGCATGTTTTTTAACGTTCCTGCCCAACCCTAGAATCATTCTTTTCACCAAGGAGGCCTGGCTCCTTTTAGTAGAATAATATTTAGAAACCAAGAACAGGAACTACATGTGCCCACTACTCCTAGCTTGCAGTCATTTTTACCGGTGTGAGCAGCCGGAACTAGGAAAAATATACACATGCCCACCCCACCTCTATTTTACTTCTAGCCTATCTGCTTATTGTCTTTAGAACATTAGATTTGTGCCAATTCTTCCAATTGCAGAGCTGCACCTCAAATTGCATTATTTTTCTTCTTTTCCCTATTTGGTATTTACTTCTCCACAAATAAAAAATCAAATTTCCTATGTATTTATGTATCTGCTCACAGGTTCAAGCCAAGTTCTTTGCTCCTTGTTCGACAGGTATCTTTCCCTGCAGATGGCAAGACAGCACTTGCCTTGTCTTTTGCTTGATGGTGAGAAATCCTCGCAATTTTAGTTTATCTGAAAATGACTTTATTTTGCCTTAATTTTTGAAGGCTATCTTCACTGTATACACAAGTTTCAGTAGGTAGTTTACGTTCAACATTTTAATAGTCCTCCACCATTTCTTAGTCTTTTTCTTTCTTGAAAATTCAGCTCTTTTTTGTATCATTTTCATTTTATATGCTTCACTCTGGTATTGTTTTCACATCAGGTGTGTAAGTTTGAGGTTTCATCAACTTTGGGAAAATTTTGGTCATACATCTTTAAGTATTCCTAAACTCAGTTCTCTCTGAGACCACAGTTACATACATTATATATTAAACCAATCAGCAATGTCCAAGGAAGTACAAGGTGTTAATGTTTCATGTTTTCTTTCCTCTTCTTAGTCTTTTGACTAAATAGATTCTGGTTGATCTATATTCACTGATCTCCTCCCCTTTTTCTATTTCCAATCTGCTGTTAAATTTATCAGTGAGCTTTTTGTTTAGTGCATTGTATTCCATCATTTCTATTTGACTATTTTAATAGTTTTTATTTCTTTGTAGAACTTTATATCTGTTTATTATTGCTGGATTTTCCTTTATGTCCTTATATATATTTGTAATAGTAGTTTTAAAGTCTCCATCTGAAGATGCCAATATTTGAATCATCCGGGGTTCATTTTCTATTTACTACTTTTTCTCTTTGTTGTTAGTTGTATTTTTTAAATTCTTCATACATGTACTAAATTTTTACTGTATACAGGACATTATGTGCATTTCACTGTGGAATGAGATTCATTTTAGAAGGCAGTAAAATTACTGGCAGGCCCTCTTAACCCTCTGGGGCTTCGTCCTACCATGTTATGGGGATGTATTCCCATTTAAAATTTAGTCTAGGACTATCCTTTCCTGTTGGGCATATTTCTTACTCCTAGGAAACGACCGTTTTTATGTACGTTGAAATGCCTGAAGGGCTTAGTGAATTCTCCATTCCAGATGTATTTCCCTACCTGGTATTATGCAGCTTTCAGACTTTGGCAACTAAGTTTTGCTAATCCTCTCAGAGTTTTGACCTGTACACAGCCAAAGTGAGCAGCCACTCCACACGCTGTAGCCCTCCCTTCCCATATCTCCTCTGACCCTTCTCACATAATTTCTCTATACTGATTTACAAGTTCCAGGTACTTCAGAAGTTAGAACTTTTTTCAGTTCTTTTTGGAACTGTTGCTCTATGTGGGTGGTACCTGTCTTTTCCAAAACAGAAAGTACCCAAGGCAAAAAGCCAGAATGTTCCACAGTAATCATGCATCTTTCCCCTTTTTTTGTCTGTGGCTGTGTCTAGACTTATGGTTGTCTTCTGAGGGAACTTAATCCAGTACCATTTACTCTGTTATGGTAAGAGAGAGCCAGTGCTTGTGTCTTCCCATACTGTCATGTTCCCAGTAACAGTAACGTTCCAATTTTTCTTAGGTGTTTCTTGTACTTGAAATGTGGAGGAGTCCTTTAGGCTCACACTCTGGCCTTGCACCTACTACACTGTTAAAGGGAACACGGAGAGGCCCCTTAACTCACAGTGCATTCCAAGGGTATACTCATTCTCCCTCATTCCAGTGAAGAGGGGCACGCAGGGTGACTGGACATTTTAATCTAATAATTGACACCTCAAAGCCTGTAAAGTCCTGCTCATTTCCATCTTTCAAATTGCTACTTTAATTAACTAGTTTAATTAAATTCTTTCCTTTCTAAACTAGTCTGGAAATTTGAGTATTTGTTAGTAAATTAATTTCAGAAGACATTTTTATTCACATTTTGATATATTAAGTTGTGAAATATTCACTATTTGACAGTAATTTTTCATGGTTTTACTTCATCAGTTATCAGTATTCTGTCTACTTTCCTTAGAACCCTTGTAATCTTAAGGTAAAATGCCTAGATATTTAAAGATAAAGCAAGAACTATTTTATTAGAAATATTTAACTATGGCCTTCTGTATGTCAATTAATACAACCTTGTTTGTAAAAAAAAAAAAAGGCAAAAATACTGTAATATTTGCAACATAAAGTATTTATGCTGATTTACCACTATTTTATAACTTTTCTCCTGAAAATATCTTTTAAGCCAAGTTGGGCCTCTCGAGGGAAAATTGGCCTCATTTCTGACCCCATTTGATGGAAATGTAATCACCTACTTCATTCAGAGCTTTGGCTGTTCATGACTTTAAACTAATTCAATGAAAAAATAGCAATGACCTTCAAAGATGACAATTTTCCAGTGTGGATATTCCATATTCTCTGCAGGGAATTCGAAATGCAGACTTTTTAGAGCAGTGATGCTATTCTTAGGTCGAGTGTGTAAGTTCCCAAGGCGATGGCTCTGAGGAGAGCAACACTCATTCAGATGTTTATGTTCTGGAATGTCTGTTTCCATTCTAACTTTATACCCTGCATTGTATATGCTGATTTTCTTCTCTGTGGGTTCCTTCTTGCCTGACAAGTTCTGCTTTCCACTATACTGTAATAAGTTGAAATGACCTCTCATGGTCACTGTGGTATTATTTGTTAATGGACTCCTTCATTTGTTTTAACAAAAACTAAGTATTGAGAATGTGATCATAAATTTTTTAAAACTCACAGAGTTTACAGCTTAAATTTAAACCTTTGTTAGGCTTAATTGAAAATTACCTTGTACTTTTCTGTACCTCATATTTAGAACTTTTCATCTTTCAAATAAAGTCTTGTAACTCTTTATAATCTGCTTTGGGAAAAAAGTAGAGATTCAAAAGATCAAGGCATTCCTTACAAATTAAGACCATACATCTTTTTTATATGTACTAAAAACGTTCTTATGAAAACCTGAGACAATATTTCTAGTACAGAATACACAAAGTGTGAAAACAATTACAAAGAAAGACATTTACGGGGCTGAGGAGATAGCTCTGTGGCACAAGTGCCTGCCTGGCAAGTACAAGGTTGTGAGTTTGAACCCTGGTCCCACAAAAAAAAAAAAGAAAAGAAAGAAAGATATTTACTAGAAATGTGTCTGAGGGGTCATAGTTTTTTAGTAAAAGGTTTTAGCAGAGTTGGTTTTCTATGGGTGACATAGTAAAATTAAGCAGTGAGGCAGATAGGGACAGACAGATCACACCACAAAATTTGGGAGATGCCACCTTTACATAAATTACCTGAATGTCTTTTATTTTTTAATGTTTGTTCAAGTTGGATTTGGGTATTTTTATTCGTTTCTCAAACATAGCTGCTAAAAACCTTAGCTATATCTTTGTCAAAGCTGATATGTACCTACATGATTTTCTGCCTTTCATAATGCTAAAATTGATATTCGGTAACAATGTAAGTCAGAGGTTACATTTCTGGAATCTAATAAATTAGAAAGATTGAATTGATCTTTGTGCAGGTCAATCATTAAATTAAATTTCTTTTTCCTTACTAGGATCCTCGCTTCAATGCAGAGGTTGACCAAATTACAGGTTACAAGACACAGAGTATTCTTTGTATGCCAATTAAGAATCACAGGGAAGAGGTAAGCCAATTTTTCGTTTTATAAAAGGTCATTTGGACATACTGTTTTCTCTCTGGAAATAAATTGTTTTTACCTTGCACATAATGTAAAACAATGCTACAGTGTGCAGCTTGGTGTTTTTTATTTACTTTATTTATAGACTTGTTGCCCGATGGAGACTTTTCCATGATCTTTGCCTTAGATTACGCTTTATACATATCATTTCCTACTCCCCCTCCTTCAGAGTGCATTATGCTTTTAAGATATATAATTGTGGTTGTAATTAGAATCTATTTATTTCATATTTTAAGCATCTGACTCATTTATTTCATAAATGGTCAATCAGTTGCAATGGTCACCACTGGATTCCTTTACATTCAAATTAAGATGTTTAAAAATAGAAATTATAGCTAATTGGAGGCTGAGAAAAAAAAGATCCCAAGTTTGAGCCCAGCCTGTAATTTAATGGCTTCCTACAACCTGGTCTCAAAATTAAAAACAAAAAAGGACTGGATACATGGCTCAGTGTGAAGGTTATGAGTTCAATACCCACGCTGGCAGAGAATTATAAATATGACATTTTCATTTATGTGAAAAACTCAGAATACAAATAAGGAATAAAATAAGATAAATTTTAGGAAGCAGGGAGGTAGATTCTGTGCAGTCGAGAAAGAGAAAACATAGGGGCCAGGAAAGTCAGGGTTACCAAAATGCATTCTGTATGTGTACCAGGTCCCCAGTGTGAATGTAATCACTATGTATCATAAATGCAGTCAACAATGAAATCTTTAAAAAAGGAAATTGTAGCTAATTCTAACTGTAAACTTCCATGTAGAATTGTATTAAGAAAATTAAAATATCTTCATTTATGGTTCATCTAACTAGAAGATTCAGGTTCTGCTACTGTTCTGTTACTTGTTCCTTTTATATCTATGGGAAACAAAATAACAAATTATCAGTTAAACTGAGTGAACTGTACATTCTCAATCCTGACAGTACATCGTGACCAACTGGGAAATTCTAAAAAATTATGAGTTGCATTAGGGGTCTCCAGAGAGAATGCACCTAGATCTAGGAAGGGATTTATTATGGGAAGTGGTCTTAGGAGTTTCTGTCTTAAAGTTGAAGAGCTGGGAAACCAAGTGGTGGAATTTAGTCCAAGTCCACAGACCTGAGGAAACAGAGAGCTGTTGATGTGTGTCCAGACATCCAAAGCCCCTGAACCAGAGCTCTGTGTGCAGGGTGAGAGGAAGTAGCTATCCTCCATCTAACAGAGAGAGCACCTCTTCTTCTCTTGCCCTGCCTTTTTGTTCATCTTGACCCTGAATAGGTTGGGTAACCAGTAATGCCTGCCTATTGGAGGATCTTTTACCATCTCTACTGGTTAAAACACTGCCTCTTTCTCAAACCACCCTCACAGACACATACTGAAATAACATTTTCCAGTTATCTGGATGTCCCTAAGGCTGGGTAAATTGGCACTAAAATTAGGTATCAATGCTAATGAACTTAAAATGTCTAAGGATAGAGGGGGCCAGGGAGATATCTCAGAAGCACAAGTGCCTGGCTGGCAAGTGTAACATCTTGAGTTTGATATCTGGTTCTGAAAAAAAAATTGTATAGAATATCTATGGATAGAATCAGAATACTATTGTGTATTGAAAGCTTCCAAGTAAGTATAAAGCATAGCCAAGGTTGAGAATCACTATTCTTAGTGAAAGCAAAGAGACTGGAAGATTTGTAGCTCTTAGCCATAACTGCATGCTCAGATCACCTGGCAAGCATTTAAAATTTCTAATATCCAGGCTTGACCTTGAGTCAGTTTCTGAGTTAGATACCAGGCTCAGTGTTGCTTAATGTTCCCAAGTCACTGCCATAATTTATGTCCATGGTCAAGAATCACTTCTGGTTGCATTAGAAATGCAGATGGTCCCCAACTTACAATGGTTTGCAATGGTTTTGTTTTCATTCTTTTTATTTATGAAGGGGCAAAAGCAATACTCCAATAGTAGAAAATCTGCTTCGAATTTCTGAGTTTTGATCTTTTTCTAGGCTGGTACTATGCAGTAGATAGCCTGTTCTCATGATGTCTCATGATACAGGGTGGCAGTAGAACCCTAGTGCCACAAGAAAGCTGCTGGGTCTGGAGGGGAAGCAAGTGATGTCTCACAGGGTACTGTGTTGCTGAACTAGAGTGTTTGTAGGTCAGGTGTATTTTCAAACTTAGGATATTTTCAGTGTCTTCTGGATTTACTGGGGTAACATTCCATCAAAAGTCAAGGCGCGGGGTCCAGGAGATAGCTCTGTGGCACAAGTGCCTGCTTGGCAAGTGCAAGGTCATGAGTTTGAACCTCAGTCCCGCAAAAAAAAAAAAAAAAAAATTTATTTATATACAAGTCAAGGAGCACCTGTCCGTGATTTATATTCTGACTTCCTTCTGTGCTTTTCCACATCTACTCCACTACCAGATCCCATTGCTTTATTTTCCACTGGTGCTTCCCATTTCAGTTTTTCTCCATTTCATTTGCTCTTCTTGCACCATGGTTCAGATCTTGATCCCACGCCTGAGCTTGGACTTGCAGACAGTTTCCATTCAGCGTTCCTTGCATATCTCTCCTCTGGGAATTTTCCTAAAATACAGCTTCTTGAGTCAGCACTCCTAATGCCTGAAGGTTAGGAATCACCTGGGGATTTTGTTCAAATACAGATTCTGAATTCAGTAGGTTTAGATGAGGCATGAGGTCCTTCTGGAAAAAGTACCAATTTGATGACGGCCTGGGTCTACAGATCCCAGCTGTGGTCCACTTGCTTTGTAGTAGGTGTGACATGGAAGCACTATTATACTCCACCCAGTTCCACCTTTCCTGCCTCTACATCTCAAGATTGTTGTGGTAAAATGTTGTGCTCCTTGCTTTGCCAATAAAAATGAAATACAGAGACATTATGAATATTTTATTGATACAAGTGTGATCAACATATACAACAAATGTTTACATCTTAAAAAATGTATTACAGCAAAAGATACTGCCACTTGCACCCTCAAAATATTAGCCTTCCCTTCAAATACACTGTCCCATTGCTTTTTTCACTTTCCAAAGCAGCTCTGGCACCCTAATTCAAGGTGCCCAGGAGACCTAAACCTTTTATTTATTTATTTTTTTTAATTTTTAGGGTGGTTGGATTTTTTTTCCTCTTTTATTTATTTATTTTTTTAATTTTTAGGGTGGTTGGATTTTTTTTCTCTTTTTTATTGCATTTAATAAGAAATAACAATGTGACAATTTGAAAACACATTTGTAGTGCATTTCCAGTATTTGATACAATGCATATTGTTTTCCTCATTGTAGTTATACAGAGTACAGGGTGCAGACATGATAATTTCTCTAATCATTATTGGTACAAAAAATTTTTTTCTCATTGAACTAAGAGAAAGTAGTTGTATACATATTCCAATGTTCCACAATTGCAGAGTATTATTGGCAAAACTGGCAATGATGTAAGCTGTTGATTTAAGCCTTTTACAGCTCCACATACTAATCTAGTTTTACGTATTATGCCTTGTGGTCAAACTTTTCTGCTGGGTGGTTAAGGGCAAGTTAAAACAACACCTGCATAACAAAACATGTAATTTTTATATCTCCCAAGGTCAGTCAAATCCCCTCAGGATTTATCTTGAAACCACATACAGCGTGTTGTCAGTGTCAGCCATCTGGATGAATCACGGCCTTTGCTTGACCAGTTTGCTCTCTGTGAAAGCCTGAGAGAATGTTTTCTCTCTAGGTGACTCTCCTTAGGTACACTGTATATCTTCAGTCTCTTTCCACTGTAGCCCCATAATCTCCTTGAACAGAAAATTTGGAAAATCACTGAGTTATAGGATGTTATAACGCAGGTTCTCTTATGTCCTGAATCCTCACTGACCTTGAAGGGCTAGGGCCAAAATATTGTCTATCCTTGTAGCCCTTCTTTGACTCCAATTTTTGGTTTGTAAACTTATATTCTTAACCCTCCAGAAGAAAAGCTTGCTGATACTATTAATCTATAACATAGATACTTGAGCTTAACATCATTATCTTTCTGAGTATCAAACATCTTAGACTTAACTTGGAATTGGTATTATCTATCAATCATTGATATTCTAATAGATCTCTATAGAATGCAATAAAAGCAGTTACACATTTTTACACAGGAATTTAGAAATCTAAGCATATACAAAATTGTAGCCTGTCAATCCTTCACTAAACCTTTTAAATTTGGTGGGGGGACATTAAGTTAGCCATGGCCTCACGACTGTGGTCCCTGAAGCCTCCTAAGCTTTCCTAAGCAGGCACTTTAGACCACTGAGCCATCCTGCCATGCCACACTTCAAATATTAATGGTTAATGGCAGATTCTCCTTCACTGTAATTTTATTTATTTATTTATTTATTTATTTATTTATTTATTTATTTATTGTCTTTTTGAGACAGGTTCTTGCTATGCAGTTCAGGCTAGTCTTGAGCTCACTTTTGTAGCCCAGGCTGGTCTCGAACTCACATCGATCCTCCTGCCTCAGCCTCCCAAGTGCTGGAATTACAGGGGTGCACCACCACGCCTGGCTTTCACTGTAATTTTAAAGTTATGCATTTTCACAGATATTTCATAAGTGTACAGTGGGTGAGCATTAATAAATGTGCATTCTGTCATGGGACCCCAGTACAATCAAGATGCAGACCTCCCTGTCAGCTCAGAAAATTCCCCTAACTCCCTTTGCAGTTTATGTCCTCCCACCTCCACTCTCAGCCCCCAGCTATCAGTGACCTGCTTTTTCATTCCTTTTTTTGTTATTGTTGCCTTGAGAATGCTATAAAAGTGGAATCGCATAGTATATGACCTTTTCAATCTAGCTTCTTTCATTTTTCCTAGTGCTTGCAATACTCACCCCTTTTTATTAATAAGTGAATATATACTCCAGTGGTTTATTCACTCAGCAATTGATAGACATTTGTGGTTTTCTAGGTTCTCTCTTTCTGATAAGAGCTACTGTCAATGAAAATTTTTGTGTAGATTTGTATTTCCATTTCTCTTGGGTAAACAAAGTAGGGAAATTGCTAGGTGGTATGGCAAATATATGCTTAATCTTCTGACAAGTTTTGAAACCCATATCTAAGGTGGCTATTCTGTATTCCATTCTTAACAGCAAAACAAGAGAGATTAAGTTCCTTAACATTTTTAATCCTAGCCACTTCAGTGAAGGAGACTTAAATTTGAGTCCATGAATACAGAACTGATTGAAGTGGGCTCCACTGCAGGTACTCCTGACCTTCTGTTGACCTGCCCTGTGCCTTTGTACGCATTTTTACTGCTTCTGTCTTACCTTGTGACAATTTGATAAGAAGCTTAGCTCTTCACACCAAGCATCCCAAGAAATTTAAAAGAAAAAAATATTTTCAGTGACTTCACTGGAGACTTAGTCCCTTTAATCAAGAGAGAGCTTTCAAAACATAGCTTTTAAATGTATTTCTGACCTTTCTCTTTCCTCTTCTTGCTGCCTCTTTTCCTAGATTTGTGTAGCCCAGTTCAAAATTATTTCCTGTGAAAATTAGTTCTTCAGGAGAAAGGAAGGAAGAGAAACAGAAAAGTGGACTCTCAGTGTAGCAGTTGTAGAATAAGAAAGTAACTGGCTGAGCAAGAATTAAGACCAATAACAAGACACAGCATATTATCTCTAACTTTGTAGCTATGCAGACATCCTTAGGTTCTCATTTGCTTTCATATGTGAATACAACTCTTCTTTCTCTCTCATGAGATTTTCAAAATCAAAATGTAGAGTCCCAGTTTGGCTTTGTGTGGCATTGTGAAGACTGTTCTGAGCTCGAATCCTGTTTTACCACTTCCTTGATGAGGAACCAAGCTGGGCCAATCCCTTTGAGCTTCACTTTCTTCATCTGTAGAATGGGTGCAATAAAAGAACTTATTTGGAAGACTGAATTCATTCATGAATACAGAGAGCCTATCAGAGCTCTTGGCACACTGTAAGTGATCAACGAATTCCACATAGTGCTTTTTTAAAAAAGAAATACAACTAACAGAGCTTCTAAGAAAGACAAGAAGTGAGAAAGTTGTACAAGGATCCTGTGGGCCACATTATAATCAGCCAGCTGGAGATAAACCTCATGACCCCTGGCTTAACAAGTCTTTCTATTTATTATTCTCTAACAAATGTTTAAAATTTCTAAATTTTCACTGCTTTTCTCATATGTGAAGTTAGACGCATCTGGAGTCTTGTCTTTGTGCATGTTTGGCTATATTGAATAAGCCAACACCCATCCCAACATCTTAGCAGCGAACCTAAAAGGAACTAAAGTTGCTGAATTCTTATTTACTGAATGTTTCCAGTAAATAATACCTACAGTGACATAGGTTTCCAACACAGGAGGACTGGCTTTGAAAAACTGTTTGAATGGAGTAGATATATATTGAATACTAAAGTCTGACCTGTCGTGTAGGCCAGAAAATTCAGGTTTTTAATATTCACTAAGATATCTAAGCTGCATTTGTTGATGCTTCTTGTGAAACATTTCAGCTAAGTAGGACTACTGTTAAGTGTCTCTCAAACTTCAGGACTTGGGCCAAATTATATTTTCTGTCACTTATATTAGTTATTTCTATAACCAGACAGAATTCTTTTATGTTTAGTAAGGAAGTTTCCCTGTAGCTCAGAGGAATCATTTCTGAAATACTGTCCTCCCCTGAAGTGTTGCTTGTTGCGACATGGTGGAGATTAGTGTTCCCTTTTTATTTATAGGGACTGCAGCAACATAACCAACCCTGGATATAACTCTTACTCAGAGACTTGTCACTCAGGCCTGCTGATGTTTTTTTTTCCATAAACCATTCTAGGAGAAGTTGGTAGAGTGCAGAAAACAAGACATTACCAAATAATGCAAACTCTGATTTCATATTTATCTGAGCGGGACCTTAAATCTGACAGTGCCTTTTAGCTCAGGCTGAACCACTGAGCTTGAATGTCAACTCCAGCTGTAAGGTGAAAGTCCGCTTGGGACTCACAACTGTCTTCATTTTTATTGTATCATTTTCTTTCATCATACGTCATGATATTTTTGCATTCTTTGATACAAATATGAAAGTTATATTATGATAGTGGAGGATTTTTGATAAATTATTCACAGTATGACAGGGGAGCATGTTAACTAAGTACCTGCTTATGTCCATCTTCCTTTTCAGAAAATATATTTTTTAAAATTTGACCTAATGTTTATGAGAATTATATAAAATAGCTACTTTTATGAAGCAAGACCATTTTTTTTTTCTTTTTTGTGGTACCAGGGATTGAACTCAGGACCTTGCACTTGGCAGGCAAGTGTTTATTCTACTGAGCTATCTCCCCAGCCCAGTCAAGGCCATTTATTTATTTATTTATTTATTTATTTATTTACTTTTACAGGAGGAAACACATGCAATTTTTTAAATTAATTTTTAAAATGTATTTAGTGCATGGTCTACAGAATCTCATTACACAGATGGACTCATAGTGATCCTCATGTTTTCAGCCTGGGATTATAGGCATGTACCACCACATTCAGTCTTCTTTTTTATTTATTTATTTTTATTTATTTGTTACTTTTAATAAAAAATCACAATGTGACAGTTTCAAAACTGTCACTGTTAGTAGTACATTCCCAATAATTGATACAATGTATATTGTTGTTCTCATTGTAGTTATACAGAGCACAGGGTGTAGACATGATAAATTTTCTAATGGTTATTGGTACAATAAATTTCTTCTCTTTGAGCTAAAAGAAGGTATTTCTATACATAGTCAAATGTTCCATAATTGCAGTGGGTGACTGGCGAAACCAGCAATGTTGGAAGCTGTTGATTTGAGCATTTTACAGCTCAGCTAGTATGTTATGTTTTATGTTTTATGCATCATGTTTATAAACTTTTCTGCTTGATGGTTAAAGTCAAGTTAAAGCAAGACCTGTATAACAAAACATGTAGTTTTTGTATCTCCCAAGGTCAGTGAAATATCCTCATGTTTTACTTTGGAACAATGTACAGTGCTTTGCAAGGTCATTTAATGCTTGCCAAGAAGTCACAAAAGAAAACACGAATATGATGGGATGTATAATCCCAATGGCAATTTATGAATGTAAATATTGTCTAGAATCTAAACCTTCTAACTTTACCTCATTTGAAAACAATCCTATTTACTTTTCTCTGATAAGTAACTCTTGAATTACTGGAATAGGCAGAGCACTAGCCTAGGCATTAAAAAACAGTTTTTAAAAAGTGAAGACAGGAAGATACTTTTAATTTTATTTCTATTTGGAAAGGTAAATCATGCTTACCAAAAATTGAGAATCCACACAAGGGAATGAAATATAGCTTAAGTGAATTTAATAATATCCGAGCTAAGAGACAGTGCTGGACCAGGATCTACTGTGGGAGAATGACCCATGAGTGCTTCTCGTGTTTGACCACAGGCTTAAGGAAGGAAGTATGCACTCCCGGATGAAAGTCTGCTCTCTGTGGAGCTTGGAGGAAGAGGTGACCCTGGCCAGTGATCAAGGCCCATAGGCCTAACTGATCCTGTCTTTAATTTGATGGGTGAACACATGCAAATTAATGTTCCAGCTGCATGCACAATCCTTCAATTCTAATTCAAAATAGATGGAAACATAACTATAACAATAAGCAGAGAAGAAGACTCAGTGATCTAGATCTATTTTAGATTTAAAGAATTGATTAGGTATGTTTTTTTAATAGCTTATAAATTGTGTTGTTTGTTTTCCCAGGCAGTACCTTTTCTTATAGCCTTGTTTTAAAACACAGAGCGATCCATAGTTTGTTTGCTCTGGACTTAATGTCTTAGTGGTGATGAGCCTTTCTTTTGCCCTTTCTATATTGGCCTTTAAAAATAAACAAGTTTATTTTTCAAAGAAGACTTTAGCCACTTTTCTAGGACCAAAAAAAAAAAAAAATACTTTAAAACAACAGGTGAAATACAATGCTTACAGGTAAAAATCCCAAGTCTACATTGTAGGGCCAGGAAAAGAAGAAAAGGTAAATAAAAGCCCAAGACTGGCTGGCTCAACATATCCAAGCATGTCTTGTTTTAATCTTAGAAAATTTGGTTCACACTGAATGCTATGTATTATTCAGGACAGATTTATCTTCATTGGTCCGTTCAGGATAATCATTCCAGTACTTGTAGGAATACATCACATTTCTGATTAATAAATTATTTATAGATGTAATTTTAACAAGTTTTACAGAATAACTGAATAATGAATATGAGAGATCTGGAACGAGTTGGAGATGAGCATAAATAATTTCTTTGTACAGTATCTGAGCCAACACTGTGTAATTACACCCTTGGATAGATTTTGACTTAAATCATACTCATGTTTTCATGCATTCTCAAAGAGCTAAGGTAGTTGTCAATGAAATTGCTGCTCTCTATAGCTACATATATGCAAACACTGCAACCTTGTAGGGGGTAAAAAAACTACATAGATAAAGCACTCTGTGCAATGTTAAATATTTTGCATTCCTTTTTAATTCAATTGCTCTCTTTGATGTCTGCATTGTGTGAGGGTTTGTCTTCATTCTTTAACAGAAAATCTTTACTTGCTTCTCTTCTATCAGAGTAAAAATGAGTAATGTAGGTTAAATTAAAATTAAAGAAAAAAAAGAAAAGAAAATTAAATTAAATTAAAGACCATGAGATGGTAGCCTTGTAATGTTTTTTAATTTTACTTTTGTGTCAGTTTATATTGCTGACATAGAGTAAAAATTATTTCAATTGCTAGGCGCGGTGGTGCATGCCTGTAATCCCAGAACTTGGGAGGCTGAGGCAGCAGGATCGGTGCTAGTTCGAGACCAGCCTGGGCTACAGAAGTGAGCTCAGGGCCAACCTGAACTGCATAGCAAGACCCTGTCTCAAAAAGACCAAAAAAAAAAAAAAAAAAAATGTGGATTGAGAACTTGAGATCTTTTGATTATCATAAATTATTTGGCAATCAGCAGTCTCTTACAGGGCATCTCTTATAACCTGATGAATTACACTAAACGACTCGGAACAAGCATTTTTTTTTTATCTCACAGTTAGTTTTTCTGGTTCAAGAATTCTGGAGCAGCTCAACAAGCTGAGTATTTCTGGTTCAGTTGTGGGCAGGGACTGCTCAGTTTGTGTGAGTGTCTGCTTCCAGGATGCAGGAGGCCTCATTCCCTGCTGTGTGGCCCTCTCCACAAGTTACTCAGTGGCCTCGCCATAGGCGGCTGACATCCCCAGAGTGAGCAAGCCAAGGAGAAGGCAGCAGAGCCTTGTGTGACCTGGACACCGACATTGGATGCCACCAGACTTTACCAGTGTTCTGTTCTTCAAAAACAAAGGTCAGGGCCTGCCCAAGCTCCAAGAGAGGGGAACAAGTCTCTGCATCCTGAGGAGTAATGTCAAAGAATTTGTGGGGACATTTTAAGCCAATCAGAAGTATTATGTTGTTATTACTTTTTATATATGTGGCATAAAACAATTCTTAAAATTCTGTCTTCTTAAATCTGGCCAGGGCTGGCCAGGATCGCCCAGCGTACTAAAGTACCTGCTTTGGCAGAGCACAGCAGCTAGGGTTCGATCCCTGGTGTGCTGGCCTTGCCCCTGGTGTGCACTGAGACAGTGATTGAGACTGGGCATGGTCTGCATGCACCAGGGCATTACTGGGCATGCACCTGTAATCCCAGAACTTGGGAGGCTGAAAACAGGAGAATTACTAGGAGTCTGATCTATGTAGTGAGACCTTGTACACCCTGTAGACTCTGCCCTAAATTTAAAAAAAAAAAAAAAGTGAACTATCAGAGCCAACATGGACTTGTTTACAAAGGTGTTGAATTGATGCTCAGAGTTGGCTTGTGAGTCAAGGGAAAAAAGGAAGCAGAGAATTAAAAGAGGAAGGCTACGGAGGAAAAGAGGAAGATGTCTGTGGTGGCAAATGATTGAGAGATTAAAGACATTCACACAGCTGTCGACAAACACGGCTCTGTATGGGGTTAAGCGCATGCACTGCTCAGTGCCACAGGTAGGCTCTTTTTACATTCGCATTCTGTTTTCCACTCTGTTATTTCCTGCCTCTGCTGATCATGTGCCCAAGAAACAGGGAAGACAGGTATTTTGCTTGGTACAGTGTGTACCTGAGTATCCACCTGAGAAGCAGAGTGTCTGGAAATGGGGCCTCACAGGCTGGCAGAGGCAGTCATGAGGAGCCTTCTATGGCCGTGCAAATAGGCACTGACTTAAAAATAAATAAATAAATAAATAAATAAATAAATAAATAACATTTGCTGTTATTTAAAGATCTATATGGCCAAAACTTTAAATATAAACATTGTATTCTACTATCAGATCCATAGTTGTATAACTTGACACTTGATAGGTGTATCGGTCAGGGTTTTACTAGAGGAACAGAATAGATATAATATAAGGAATGGATATTAACACCAAATATACAATCTATAAGAAATTGTAAGGTTGGCTTACAATAGCCACAGAGTCAGATGAGGAAGCGCGCACAGGGCGTCTGCACACTCCGGACTGAAGGATTCAATCCCGAGGCTTGGACTCACTGCAGCACTCCGTGTAAGTCTCTGTCGGCTGACGGGTCCATAATGGAGGACTGAAGTTTCTGTAGTTGGAGGCTGAAGAGTCTGCGGCGGAAGGCGAGAGGTCT